>VWZS01009562.1:217032-501016 GCA_013397075.1 Rhabdornis inornatus
TTAGGCTAGAATGTTCCTACTGGAAGGTTTAAAGTATGTTTTCTTGAAAGAAATAAATGTTTATACCTTGGAAACTGTGATAGACCTATGTGTGTGGATTCTGGATTGAAATCTTATATCAAGTTATAGCAGGCTAAATGGTCAAAAAATTACTTTTATCTTTTAATATGAGTGGTTTTTTTGAAAATGAATGTAGGGAAGCATCAATTTGAACCCTAATGGCCTCACCTATCCATTTCTTTGGGCACCTGAGGAATGACTTGATGGCAATATTCAATAGTGTGTAAAGTTTTGTCTCTTCACATTGCTATATTTCTTGATACCCTTGTGTTTTATTCTCGTTTCCCCTTTTCTCTGAAGAAGTTTGGACTTCAGAAGAAAGGTGGTGAATCTGCACACTGTAAGTGTAACTTCCTGCCTGGGAGCAGAGTGCCAAAGGAACAATGCTGACTCAACACAAACCCCAGCAGCTTTTGTTCCTCGCCACTTTTAAAATGTCAGGCTGTGCCCTGCCAAATGGCAGATCCTGGAGCACATCTTCACAGTCCTCTAGTTTTCTTTTCCACTTCGTGGGCTGTGATGCAATCTGCTCAGACAAACACACAAACACTGAGGTAAAGCTGACTTGGATATGTTTTACTCTTTTTCATCCTCTCTCAGCAGATTATTAACACCAGTCCCTCACCAACCACTGATTTTCGCTCAGAACAGAACCAGTTTCTTTTTCTTTGTTGTAATTGTCCTTGTTGCCCCCTGGTAGAATTGGATATTCTGAGATGTTTTATACAGCACAACAAGACACATTTGTCTCAGTCCTGAGCAAGGAAGGAAGCAAAGTTGGAAAACTGAGGTTGTATGTTCAAGCACTCTGGTGTTGGGGAGTACCAGATTGCTTGACTCCAGGCTTAATGCAGCCATCATTTCATATGGATCATAATTTACTGAGTAATTGGATTCTGCTGCCTTGTGGAGCAGCCTTCATTTCTTTCACTTTCCTCAGATCTCAGCATCCTTTTCAGGCTTCCTTCTTTGCATGGCTTTGCTCTTGCCGTGTCTGCTGGCCTTGATGTCCCACAGTTCTCCCTCACTGTTGTGGCTTTTTTCTACTCTAATTCCCTGCATACATTTTCAGACCCATTGGGTCGTTCATGTACATCTGAGTCAGAGTAATAGAAGCAAAATACCACATCTTCACATGGCTGTCCAGGGTTTTCACTACCTACAGCAGCAGGAATTTTGCTGCAGATGCAATATTGGGGGAGGTATCCCACACCAGCCTCTCCTGGGGGCACGGGAATTAAATTTTTCAAAGTCCATTTGCAAAATCTGATGTAAAACTTCCTCCAGAGTCCCTTTTCTCCTCCCTGTGCTCTAAGTTTTTTGAGCTCTTTAAACTATCATAGAGAAAGTTTTATCAAAGTAAACATCAGAATTTTGTCAGAATGCCTGCAGGGTGTACACTTTATGGGGTGCAAACTTTCACAGACTAGTGGGATGAAAAATGAGGCAGTATTCCTCATCAGTTTAGTTTTCCTCACTAGCAATAATTGAAAATCCAGTATTTTCCAGTTACAGATTCTCTTCTTTCTAGAATTGTGTTTTATTTCCCAAATTTCTTTAGCTGCTGCTATCAGTTGGGTAATTACTCCTGCATATTCCCAAGAATGGAGCAAAAGAAAGAATAGATGTCTCCCGAAGAACACAGATCTGACTTTCTACAGCTTTTTTTCTTTTCTGTGGAATTTCAGGCATAGAAAATTCTAGTTCTGTACTCTGGATTTTTTCATCATGTATTGATGCAGACAAATCTTTCTCTTCCTTTTTACTTCTTTCGTTTATTTTTGCAAATGTGACAGTAACCTCACCTTCTGGTAAAAATAATGATTCTGAGTTATAAGAAATCTCTGAAAAAATCCACACTAAAATGTTACCTGTTAGATCTTTTATTTCCATGGCAAACTTTTATACAGTAGAAAAACTAGCTTAGAAAGCAAAGTTTACTCATTAATGTATTATTTCAAAATTACTCATGTGACATGACGCAGTTCCTTATTTGAAGCTCAGAACTTCCCTGTATCTGTGGGGTCTTAAAAAGGGTTTGTTAATCCACTCCAGGGCAGTGGAGTTTTCTTGCAAGGCACTGATTTGGTCTTTAGGATTAATACGAGGTAAAGGGAAGAAAGGAGGGAAATACCTGCCATGTCTCTCTACTTGCCCCTGGTTTTTCTTCTCTCCATTAGTACATCTCTTCAAATGTCTGGTAAGTCTTTGTCCTCTGCTGGAGTGTGGAAGTTTTCAAGTTTTTTAACATGTGTTCTAGTTATCTCCCTTAGTGGGCAGTGAAGTTAGATCTAGTCACAGCATATAATTTGAAAATGTTTTGATCAGCTCTGAAGCTTGGTGCTATCTGCATAGGCATTCTCATTCCCTAACCCAGGTTTCAACATGGTATATGAGTGAAAGGAATATGCCAACAGATGTGGCCATGACCTTGGCAGTGCTGATTCTTGAGAAAGCTGAATGAAAAGCTGATTTCAGTTTACTCCATTGGAGGCTAGAAGAGCTCAGAGCAGTGAACTCTCAGCATACACAGAACTACTGATGTGTGCTTTGAATTTTTTGGCAGCTCATATAGACCACAGCATACTGATCAGTGCATATTGAAAACTCGTTTCCAAGCTGAGAGCTTTAGGAAGGACCTTAAAATTCACCCTACCCATTAGATTTCACACCCTCCTACTGCTGAGAGGAAAAAAAAAAAAAGGTGCTTTGGCTTTTCCATGGCAAGTTCCCAGCTAGAGAACTCTGGGAATCCAGTACTATTGCTTGAATGGCAGCAGGGACCAGCCAATGCACCAATGATCTAATCCACCACAGGACAATTTCTTCCGTGCATGCTTTTGGGTGAGACCAAGCCAGCTCTAACCCATCCTCTGCTAACCTTCCCAAGAACCACTGCAGCCAGAGTTCTGTCAGGGAAAATATTATCTGGCTTGTTCTGGTCTATAGCCCTTCAGAACAACAATACCAAGGCTGTTCAGCCACTCCCTGTCAGCTTTGGGATGGGAGGGTTATGAAAGCCCAGGTGAGTATTCTGGCCTTGGTAAGAAATCTTGGGTAAAACTCAATGGCACTGCTGAGTGAGTTGGGTGATGGTGCCTGTCACCTAGAAGGGAGCAATGGGATGCAGGCTGGGCTGCAGAGTGAAGATCTGGAGCAGGTTTTTTGTTGAAGCTGATCTTAAGAAACAAACCCTTGATGTGCAGTGTCTCACATTTCTATTTACAAATGTAGTTATTAATAGCACTTAGGATACTGGCTTAGTTTAACTGCTCAGAACTGATGATGCTGGAAGTCGTGGCTTCCCTCCTGAGAAACCTACAAATAGAACTCTTTAAAGAAATTACTTTTTGTGCAGCTGCTAAAAATTTCCAAGTTAATTAACCAAAAAATGAAAAATACGCCACTTTCTTGAGGAGCTGATAACCACAATGTTGTTCTGAGCCAAATATAAAAATTATTTAATATTGAGTATATAAACAATTTTTAATAGCTCTAAAGCAAAAAGGTCCTTTCACTTGCAGAATTAAAGCCCATTTAAATATGATTTGGTGGAACATTGAAGAAATGATGAAGTGGAAGGTAATGAAGGTCATTTTGACATGTGTTTCGAGACCACTGTGGTTTCAGGAGGGATATGAAGAGGAGCAATTTCCCTTGAAAGAGCTGTACTTTCAGCTTTTGTGTTTTTTCATTTTAAGAATATTTTCATTAATATCCTTCATACCAATGATTAACCTCCCTTGATTTCTTTCTCTATGAACTATGTATACTATTTTGGGGTTTTTTTGTTTGGTTTGGTTTTGGTTAGTCGGTTGGTTTTTGTTTTGGTTTTGGTGGTTTGGTTGTTTTTTTTTTTGGTAGCAGACTGTCATATAGTAACTAACTGACTTTATCTCCTGAGAAACCCCTCCTCAACTGTTTTCATTATTATATTTTTTATAGGTAGGGGAATATTTTCAATCTATAATGAAGATAACAAGCTCTGTGCCCAAGCTCAGAACTCCAGCTCAGTCATAACTACCACTTGTGATGAGCATGATGGGTTTCAGAAGTTCAGGTGGGTCTCTCCCACACAGCTGCTGAGCGTGGCACTCAAGCTGTGCCTGGGAGTGCTTGCCAAGGACGACGAGGCTCCCGTCACCTTGGAACCCTGCAACAGGACAAATGAACTCCAGTGGTGGGAATGCAGAAATGAGACACTTGGAACCCATGGCAAGGATTTATTTCTCAACTATGGCAAAGGGAAGGGGAAGAAAATCAGGCTGTCCAAAGTATCCAGCAAAGGGAGCAGGTGGAAAATCCATGGAAGTGCAGACAATGTGTGCTCTCAGCGCTATGAGGGTGAGTACTGAAATTCCATCTCTATTTCTTGGTAACTTGACTGCCCTCACCCAAAGCATTCCACTGCCTGCTTGACAGGCAGCAACCATGTTCTTAGAGTGACATCAGCAGAGGAGCTAATTATAAATAGGGTTTAGAAATAAAAGGTGCATGTATCTGTATACTTTTCAGCAAATATAGCTGTATACATTTCTGCATAACTTGTAAAGTGCAATTCTTTCAAATTATAGAATAAAATGACAAATGCCCATGATGTAAATGTAAGGAAGAATGGGAAATCTATTTGTACAATGACAGCAAAATGAAATCTATGACTGTTGTTAAATATGTTTGATCAATTTTTAGAAGAGATGATTGTGTTATGTTTAGTTTTTATTATTGCTTTTATTTGGTTTGACCACTAATAATCTCTAAGAAGTGAATTTCTATTCTAGTTTAGATAGATGTAATCCACCATTAACATTATTTATGTAGTGTTTCCCAGGCGTAGTAGAAACAAAAGATAGAAAAAAGCAAAAGGAAAAATGGTGCATAAGAGTTTAGGATGCAATGTTTTATCATCCTGGAAAAGGACCCTTAGAGAGTAAGATCTCCTTTTCCTACAATTTCATGGCTCTTGGGCTATGTAGAGGGGGCATTTGGGATCAAGTAATCAATCTCCTTTCTGTTGTGACACTGGTATGTTGGGAATTTAAATAACAATAGAATAAATTTTAAATTTAAATTTTTTTTTTTGTATACAAAAGCTGTATACAGCTGTTGCACAGGAAGGAAGTCTGTCATAATTTTGTACAGACAACAGCAAATTAGACTGAGGAGTGATGGAAGGGTCACTTCCTAGCAGAGTCCCTGCAAACTTAAGATATAGCTTTCTCTCCTGAAGACTAATAAAAATACTGTGATACCTCCTTTCCAAGTTTTTTCAACCATGCAGGGAAAAAAGAAAAAGAGAGAATGTATACATTATATAAGGAGACAAGTATGTATGCCATGGGAGAAGCTAAATCACAGGGACCTCTGACACAGAAGTCCAGAATGACAAAGTTAAACAGAAACTAGTTTGAGGCCCAATTAAGTGTTTAAGAGTCTTAGTTTTGAATATTTTGCCAGAGTCATATCTGACTGGCACAATAGCTTTTTAGATATTCAGGATAACAAAGTACTGGTGTGTTGAGCCCTGCATGACTCAGCTTTGTCCATGGAAATCTGGCTATGAGTGTCACTGTAGTGAGCATCTAATGCCAGCTGAATGTTGAGTATTGATCTCTGCTTTTCTCCATAGAAATCTATACACTGGGAGGAAATGCCTTTGGTGCACCTTGTGTGTTCCCTTTTAAGCACCAGGGGAAATGGTATGCTGAATGCATCCCTCGGAAGGATGATGCAGACTCTCTCTGGTGTGCAACTTCTTCAGATTTTGATAAAGACCAGTTGTTTGGAAACTGCCCATTAAAAGGTAACTTATTTATAAAAATCCCAGGAAAGCTGTTAAGCAAAGGTGTCATCCACTGTCATGGTCAAAATGTTCTTGGCATGTGGAAGTAGCATTGGACAGCAAGCTGAATTCTGGCTAGCCTAGTTCACTGGTGAGCTGTGCAAAAGGAAATGAGGCATCTGCTCTTCACTCTCACTGTCCTACAGTGTCCCCAAGAGTGGTACTTAGAGGGAGTGTTCTGAGGGTGGTGACTGGGACTGATGGATAAAGGAAGAGGAAACCCCTAGGGCTAGGTTTCAAGGCAAAAGGAAGTGCAGTGGATAAGGAAGGCGAGATATCAGGAGGCTGTGGTGTGTTATAGGATGGAGGACAGAACAGGAGGGATTCAGTGAAGGGAAGGGTGCAGTGACCTTCACCTGCCTTCAGTGCTCCAGTGCTTCCATGCACAAATCCCTTGTCCCTTCATCCCCACTTCACATGAGATTGTGTGGAAATGGCAATTTCTGTATTATTGGGTGGTCTGGAAGAGCATGAGAGGAATCTGAAGGTAAGAAATGCGTGTGGAGACCAAAACTTCTGTATGGTGAAGACAGAAGTACTTGTAGAGGTAGAATATATCAGTGAGTGGATTAATGTGGACTGAAATATGGAAGAAGTAGATGAGTTGCATAAATAAAAAGGAAGAAGGTCAATGTAGAAAAATTAGGTTTGTAAGGATAAAAAATTCCTTATGTGATTGAAATATTTTTAATACTGAATGGACAAAGTACATTCATGTGAGGTAAAAGGTATGTTAAAATTATCAAATCACACAGTTATATAGTTTTAGTCTCCAGCAAAGATTTTATTTTCTGGGTTAGTAAACATGATTATCTCGTCAAATTGCTGGTATTATCTTTTATAGACACCACCCACAATAACTTTTGGAAAACAAATCCGGTGACAGAAACACACTATCAAATAAACTCAGAGTCACTTTTGACATGGCACCAAGCAAGAAAAAGCTGCCAGCAGCAGGATGCGGAATTATTAAGTATCACAGACGTTCGTGAAGAAATGTATCTACTAGGTAAAGTAAAAATGCCCTAAAATATATTTTAAAAAATGCACTGTTTAAAATGCAAGTCAGATCTAAGGTTTTAACATGGATACTTATATTTATCTCATAAAAATAGATCTCCGTGACATTCTTAAAACAGTTGTCCCTTTCTCACAAAAACCTGTATTAAAATGATGGAAATAATCTAATTTATACTAAAAAATATATCCCTCATGCTTTAAAATATTATTTCCAGTTTTATTCAATAACTTAAAAAATCAAAGGCATTTAATAATCTGACAGTTTTGGCCATTTAGGGCTCACTAGTGACCTGGGCATCAATGCAAAGCTCTGGATTGGTCTCTACGATGCACTCGACAGTGGCTGGAAGTGGACTGGGAGAAGACCTTTCAGGTACCTCAACTGGGCTCCAGGTAAGAGAACTTTTCTTAAATGATGCTCAGCATCTGGGCCAAAATTTCCTCCCTTCTCTCTCCTCCTCTCTCCTCCCCACCACAGTGATGCTCCCTTGTCACAGCTCTTCGGATTTATCCCTCTAGAGAATAATTCCCCAGTGGCTTTGCTGCTGCAAAGCACATTCTGTCCCATGAAGAGATGAAAAGTTTCACTGTTGACAGAAGGATTCTGTTGCTCTTTTTTAAAGGAAATCCCTCTGTGGAACCTGGAAAAATATGTGGGACCTTCCAAGGTAGGAATGGCAAATGGGAAAACCAGCTGTGTGATCGGAAATTGGGATACATCTGCCAAAAGAGAAACACCTCCTTGGATTCTTTTACCATTCCCTCAGGTACGCTGGTCAAAAGCTAAGGCTAATTTTACAGTCACTGACAAATATTGTGAGGATGTCATGTATGAAAAGGTAACATATTATCAAAACAAAAGGCTTACACTTGTTGACCTGGGTCAAATACTGAGAAGATTTTAATTTTCTGGCTCATTTTAAAGATGATGTCTAAATGTTGTTCATCATTTGGAAAAGAGCCCAGGGTACCAAAGAAGGCAGGATAAGCTATTTAGCCATGTTATCCAGACCATGAAATACAATAAATATCCTCTGCTCTGATATATGCTCTAAACCTATGTCCTGCTAAAAGACGTGAGCAAGAGTTCATGCTCCCCTGCTCTCTGTGGCCCTTTTTGTTCTGTTCTGAAAGGAAAAAGTCAGACTAAACATCTGGAACTTTTCCCCTGTTGAGTTCCCTTTTTACTTGAGGCAGACTAGGTCTTAGCTATGTGAAGAAATAGGGGTGCAGTTGCTAGGCAGGGAATTCCCAGCATGCAACCAACTTCACAGTACCTCCCTCCTCTAATATATATGAGTATATAAGATTATATATTCTGTATTTTCATATATTTTAGTATATTCTGTACTTTCTGGCTGTATCCAGGCAGTTCACCTGGAAAGGTTTCTGACCCTGCTAACCTTCAAACCATGTCTGGATGTTGCTTAGGGGAATGCAATTTGTCCAGGTCCAAACCATGTCCAGGGAGCATCAGACAAAGCAGTTGACCACACACCAATTCTGGGCACACATCCTCCCCTCTTCAGTTTGCTCTGTAGGTGCAGAGCATGGGAACTTTCCAAACAATTGAAGGTGGGCTGGCTATACTGAATTCAAACTAAGAAATAAGTGTTGAACACAGTGTGCAGTGTTTCTGTGCAGCTAGAATTTCTGGGATGACACTTCTGGTATAACGTGGCTGTGTCTGGACTCTCTGATATATGATTTGGGCTGTGTAGGAGCTCGAACTTGCTCCTGAGCACCTGGTGTATCCAAGGAAAAAAATAAAAAGGTACAAAATTCACCAAGATAGAGTTCCTGAGTAGGAAAAGAGGCCCTTTTCTGTAGAACTTGGCTATACCCAGAGCCTCACTGAGAAGGATTTAATGTGGAGCTGTGCCCTGTACATTTGCATGCCAAATTACTCAGTATTTACTTAATCCTGTAAAATAGGTTTTTGGGAGCTCCAAGCACAAATACGAGAGAAAAAATTGTCTTTTGATCTTTGTACCCTCAGACTTTGGCTTCTCTCCTCTTCCAGTATGTGCTCCAATATTTCAAATTCATATCAGCGCAGATAATTTTCTTTTTGATGTAAATAAAACACAAATAGAACATCTCATCTATGACATATTTTTTTAGGTGATTCAAAGCATATTAAATGCCCCAGGGAATGGGTGCCCTATGCAGGTCATTGCTACAGAATTTATAGAACACCAAAAATATGGAAAGAAGCCCAATCTTCCTGTAGAAAAGAAGATGGAGAGCTGGCAAGCATTCATAATATTGAAGAGTACAGTTTTACAGTATCACGACTTGGGTACAGTGAGTATTCCTGAAGATCACTTTTCTTTTTCTTTTATTTATTTATTTTTTAAATCTGGGATGATACTGTTGCTATTATTAATTTAATCATTGTAACCATGGTCTTATTTTTTTTTTAAGTTCTTCAGTCAAAAGTGTGTGTGAGATATAATCATTCCATTATAAGACATATCCATACCTATAATTAACTTTGTGTTCCTAGAGCCAGATGATGAGCTCTGGATTGGTCTGAATGACTTTAGGGTTCAAATGTACTTCGAATGGAGTGATGGCACACCTGTGACTTATACCAAATGGCAACATGGAGAGCCAACCCACACTTGGAATAAGGCAGACTGCATCCTTATGAAGGGACAGGTAAAAATCCCTTCCCCACTCATACTTCCTTGTTCTTTTGTCTCCTAAAATGAAAACATTCATAATTAAAAAAAAAAAAAGTATGCTGGTTTAAAAAATAATTTATGAACTTGGTTTAATTTAGGATATCTTAGTGTGGAGGGATAGGAGGGATACACAAGACCAGATCTAGGAAGCTGTGTGATGCACCAGAAGCAGTGCACTCCATGGAGACTTGGTCTTCTCTGAGACAATTCTCACCTGAAATTGGTTGATATAACTCATCATCCACATGGAACATTATTGATCATGCAGGAATAGATTCTTGGAGCGTGGACTTTCTCATTTTTTCTCTAAAACTACTAAAATATGTGGGTTTTAGTGTTACTCTGGAGGCACAAAACCAGATTTTATTTTGTTTTCTACTCATTATAAAAAAAGTGTAATGTTGTGGAAAAAGCCTTACACAAGACATTATTTCATATTTTATGTTTGGTTTATCCAGCATTTCCTTGCCATAGTCATCTGGTTGTATGAACATAATAGGTGCTATGCTGGTGAGAATAGAGAGGAACTCAATGGTTTTTTCTTGCTCTCATCAGTCCCTGAATCTTTATTAGATACAGCCCTCATTCTCACACCTCTGAGGAAATGTGGCACTTACTGTATGTATTTGGGAGTTTTGGAGAAAAAAACAAAGCAAGGAAGAGAGCTGAAACAGTCTCAGGCATAGGAAGACAGAAGGGTTCTTTCTGAGGATGGATATTGTTGGTAGATCTGAATTGTCTCTTGCTTTCACTTCTCTTTGTGATTTCTTCTTACAATACTTAGGATGGATCCTGGGTTGACAGTGCTTGTGACATGAAATTTGGCTACATCTGTAAAAGGAAACCCTTGGCTGAAGAACCAGGGGAAGCTGAAGTAACTTACCCAGGCTGCCAGAAAGTAAGTGTAAAACAAAAGCAGCAAAAGGTGATTGTGTATTACTTTTACTCCCATGATAATAACTATGACAGAAGTAAGAAATTTTGGCTGTTATTGGTGGAGCCTAGAAAACTGTTAATTTCATATGTATTGATACTTCGTAGAGTGATAGGGAAACTCTTGCTTTACTTAACTGAAAAGTAGATTGACTTCTTTTTATTATTCCAAGTGTACTTCACTCAGCTCTCTCCTACTGCAGAACTGGTCACTGCACCCATAAAAGCCACTCTCTGCAGAGCAATCTTTTCAGGGTATAACACACGTGCCAAGGGTTGCACGCCTCCTCAGTTATATCAATCTGCCAGGAATTAGGAATCAGTATTCCAGGAATCAGGAATATTTGAGCTGACTGTTTTGCAGATTCCAAACTCTTGCCACAGCTGCTTATGAGAAGGCAGATCAAGCTTTACACAGGGAGCTGCAAAGTGGCTGTGACTGTGACTGCCAGCCCCAAGGCACAACCACAGCCCACTGTTTGCAAACACCTCTGGTGTGTCCTGTATCAAGGGACAAGACACAGAGTTATGGTCACAAAAGCTATGTGTGATTATCCTCCTGGTTCCTTTCATGGCCTTTGAGATCAGTTTTGGCTTGGGGTGTGGTACTAGTGCGGTTTTGGAAGTGCACAATGCTGTGCAATCTGATAGCCTCTCACATCTCTCCACTGACAGGGCTGGATGAAGCATGGCTTTTACTGTTACTCCTTGGTGCAGTTGCCAACAACATTTTCAGAAGCAAAAAAAGTTTGTGAAGAAAACAAAGGTTACCTGGCTACTGTAAGAGACAGGTATGGAAACATAATTCTTGTCCTCTAATGTGTGTAACCAGGATGGAAGTGTTAAACAGAAATTTCTTCTTACTTAGCAGTTATTCATAATGTCTATTGAGTGTGACACCACTCTTTCCCAGGAAAATTTCAAGTACAGCTGATGAAGTATTGCATAATACATCAGGGGCTTTTAGGTAATCAATACAAGCATTCAGGATATTGCTACTACACACTTACACTGTTGTTGCCTCTTGGAATTAAAAAACTGGGTCACCTGCACAAGAACCCCAGATTGACAGATTGTTTTAAAATGTTTTGAACTAAAAATAAACAGATAAACATGGAACTATTTATTTCTCTTGGATTAAAGCTTTTCAGCCTTTTTTTTTTCTTTGCAACATCCAGATCTGAAAGAATTTTAGAATAAAAGTGGATTTTTTTTTGCCACAGTAACAAGATTTAAAGATCTAGACCTTATCATAAAGCACAGTAAAATATTGTAGATGTTATTTATACAGAATGAGAAATATATACACATTAACTTAAGTATTGTTTGGCTTGTGTTCATTGTGCAGTATAAAGGGTGAGTAGAATCATCCTAAATTCTAGACATAATTTACACTAGCAAAATGTAAGAGAAAAGTTATTTTGTGTGATAATTAGAACTGTAGAAGTAAGATAATTACCCTTGCTTTTTTTCATACATATCGATGAATTGCCTTAACTTTATAGATTTGTTACCATGAACATTTTGAAGAAATGAACGAATTCTGATAAAATGTGATACAACAGTTTGGTGCTTACTCTTCACAGATATGAACAAGCTTTTCTGACCTCCATAATTGGATTCAAACCAGAAAAATACTTCTGGATTGGTCTTTCAGATGTGGAAGAACATGGGACATTCAGGTGGGCCAGTGGAGATCCTGTCACCTTCACTCACTGGAATGTGGGAATGCCTGGTAAGTGCCGTGGGGGCATAGAGTTCCTGCTCTGGGGAATGATAAAGTGAGGGTTTGAAAGCTAAAAAGTGGTTTAGAAACTCTTCTGGCATAAAGCAGCAGAAAGGATAATGCTACTTTCTATTTGTGCTGAAGGGATAGATCAGGGATTGTGGTAACTCCTCCTAGAAGATCACTTGGGACTGCATATGTCTGTTGGTATCATTAGGTTTTTGTTGCTTGATGAGTATTTTTAAGTAACTCCTAGCATGATGTACAAGAAACTTACATTAAAAAAAGTCTTTTAATGATTTGATAGGAATGCATATGAGCTATTATGAGCTACTGGTGTCCAAACACAGCGGGAACAGCTTACTCTTAAATAAGCAGCAGATGTTTTGAGATGATGTAGTCATCAATAAGATTTAACAACTTCGTGTTTTATGAAGGAGAGGAGTCAGGCTGCGTGGCCATGGCAACAGGAAGTTCAGCTGGATTATGGGATATTTTGAACTGTGAAGAAACAAACACATTTCTCTGCAAGCAGCTGGTGGAGGGAGTCACCCCGCCTCCTCCTCCTCCAACTACATCCCCTGTCCTCTTTTGCCCAGAGGGATGGCAGTCTATTTCCCAGAGCAGCTTCTGCTTCAAAGTAGGTGTTTCATTTCTGAATGCAAATGTTAGCCATTTAAATAGGAATATATTTTGTTCATGCATGGAGGTTGGATTTTACCCTGCCTACTTGAGAGACAGTCTGTGTTAACAAGTCTGCAGCCATCGCCAAGTGGTACGGCTGTGAAATGTTGGAAAAAGTTGTGTGTATGGAACTGAAGTTTGAAGCCACAGGAACTCCAAGATGATAGGAAAAGCAATAATCAAATTTGATAGACAACCACAGGTTGAATGGCTGAACAATTAAATAGTCAGTAATAGAACAAGACCAAAAGATCAGAAGAAAGATGGAAGCCCATATTTGTGTTTCTAAATATCTGTTATACCCAACACAGTATTTAATTGCCCACTTTCTATAGATTTTTCAGGGAGGAAGGGAAAAAATGCAGACATGGTTTGAAGCAAGAGATTTTTGCAGAGCCATTGGAGGAGATCTTGCATGTATCCACAGTGAAGAAGAGCAAAACCTGATAACTAGACTGTAAGTATCTGCAAAGTCCATCATTTAAATATAAGAAGAAAAAAAAATTTTAATTGCCTATCTGAAAAACATAAAGGATTTCTGGTGATTAATTTCTACTTTACAAAGGTGAAAAAAAAAATGGGCAGAAAAAAAATGGCAGAAAAAATGGGAAAAGAGAAGTGAGCAAAATGTTTTCTTGACACACTTCTGGGAAGGTAGTGCCATGCACTAAAAGTTGCCTGAACATAAACAAAATTGAGAGAAGTATCATCAAAATGGATTTTAACTGAAGTTAATTCAAAGAGAAAAACCAGATCTTTTTACCTCATTTGTAGCAGATCAGTAGATAAAATGCTCTTGATTAAAAGAATATTTTGTACTGGTTTCCTACCTTAAGTAAGGGGGAAAATTGGAAGACTAAGAAAAGCCTGACCTATTGATGTGCTTGTATAAACGTCTAAATCAAGTCCATGAGTGCAGGCAGGTCTGAATTTGAATACCTAAGCTACTTAGTGGAACCAAGACCTTTAAATATATTTTCATGTAATTCAGTTTTTGTGGACTTATGGCATTTGTGATTTTTCCCATAAAGTTCTGTGTTTCACTGCTTCCTGGCACGTGTAGTTCCAGGCTGATTTTCCCCACATGATTAATTCATATGATTGTCTTAAATTATACTTGAAGTATCAAGTGTGCTGACAATAATGTAATGCTATGCATTCCCCTTCTCTGTTTCATGCAATGTCTGATTCTCTCTATTTCTAATTATTCAGAGAGAGGGGTTATATGCACTATTCTTACTGGATGGGTTTAAGTGCCTTGGACTCTGATGCTGGATTCACGTGGAGTGATGGCTCACCAGTGAGTAAATAATTTGTTAGTCCAGCTTTTTGACTCTTTTTTTTTATGTCTCTCTTGGCAGACAGCTCTCATAACTCCTATATAAAATGCAAGTGACCTTAAGTCTTTGGGACCTGATTCCTCTGTAGGAATAGTCTTAAATCTTCTGATAGTTCGTAGTTATAGATAAAAATACAACATTTACAGTAATGAAAGGTGATGGAGTCTAGTTCCTGATTTAAGCAAGTCTGATTGTGCTAATCTCTATATTCCCATTTGTCATTTGCTGAAAGAAATAATTTTTTACATCTACACCAGCTTGACTCTGCTGCCCTCATTGCCTTAAGTATATCAAGATCTGCCCAGCCCAAGGTCGTATGGCAACACCAATGGATTGTCTTGGGTTAGAACATTGGAGCAGGATAAACAACCCAGAAATCAGAGAACATATTTCTTTTTAGAGCTTGACAGGAGAACATCAACTCTCCTGTTAACAAATGTGGCAAGAACTTCCTGGTTTAGTAACATGTCTTATAAACACACAGATGAATTATTTTTCTATTAAGTGTCATGCACTTCTCCTTAAAAGGTCTGGCATTAAAGAACAGATGGACCATGAAATCAAATGAAATACATCCTTCTTTAACAGAATGATACAAGATAATTGTTTCTTTTTAAAAGGCAAATAGTAACAAGGTTGTGTTTCCACTGCAGGTAAATTTTGAAAAATGGTCACATGGAGAACCAAACAATTATGATGGGAATGAAAAATGTGGCGTGTTTACTGGCTATCTCAATATGAACTGGAATGATTTATTTTGTGAACACATGCTGGACTTTGCTTGCCAAATTAAAAAAGGTAAGATAACTTTCTGCCTTTAGTGACTTTTAGAGGTAGATAAGAACATCCTTCCCAGCTCAGATCACACTATCTGCATGTATTAGAGACAGCTGTGCCATCAATCACTATAAAATAGTTTGTACGTATACTTTCAGTAAAGGCAGTTGAAAACTATTAGTTAATCCATGAAATACACAGGCAGGTCTGGAAAGTATATGCAGTATGTTGGGGAAGTTGGGCACTGTTCTGTAAGCTTAACTGATAATGTGATCTAACATGCTGTTTGCTGAATGTTGCACTCTTTTTTCAGATGCTCTGAGAAATTTTGTAACAAAAATAAGCATATACTGAGTAACCCTTAAAATAGTTACTAGGAATTAAAATGCTAACTACTATATAAGTATAATTGAGAGAGAGCTGAGAAACATAATATACTCAAATATTGCTTTATATTGCAGGAACCCCACTGAAACCAGAGCCTAATTCCACATTCAGTAAGTCTTGTGCTTCCAATTAAAAAAAAAATTAATTAACATGTAATTAAGTTAATTTCTATTATGGGGTAATTAATGTTTTAATTTGCAGATTATGAATACGTTGCTGGTGAAGATGACTGGATATTATATAAGCACAAGGAATACTACTTCAGCAAGGATGCAATGTCTATGGAAAGAGCCAGAGGCTTTTGCAAGAAGAATGGTGGTGACCTTGTTGTTATTGAGAGTGAAACTGAAAAAAATTTTCTTTGGAAATATGTAAGAAACATGTTTGCTTGAAAAATGCACCATTTTGCTGTGAACTGAGGCACATTTTTTTCAGCTGGTTCGTGAAATATTAGGAAGTGGTCCCCATCATGAAAAAAACCACTCAGTTCCACCTTTCATCCTTTCTATGGCTTATCTACTTGGAAGTTTTATTATAATAATTATTTTAATAACTTACTATATGTAGACAAAATCTCAGCTTCCTTTCAGGAATGCCCTCAGGGTGCAACTTTCAAAGACTTTGCTCTGTTAAGCTGAAAGCTGCAATTACTAATTATGTTTTTTCCTAACTCATTCTTTTCACAGAATTCAAAAAACGTTTGTCAAATTGGTTCTCATATTTGCAGCAAAAGGTTTAAGTTAGAATATTTTCTTACAGGAAGAGAATGGCCTGCTGTTGATACACTGTTTTGGAAATAGTTTCCTACCATTAAAATAAAATTTCATTACATTCTTTCCTCCACATGACTAAGTTTAAATCCACAATTTACTGGCAGTCTTTCAGAAAATCCTGATTATGTTTTCCTAAAACTCTCAAAAATATTGTTATAAGCCTGCTTAAGAGGTCATTCTTGCCTTCTTAACATAGATGGTTTTTCTCCATTTATTTTTCAAATAATTTGCTGCATTTTTTTTCTCTAGTTATATACTGAGAATTGGAGAAAAATTTTGAATTTTGCAGTTTGGACACATAATCCCAGCAACTCTATGCAATTGTGCAACAGAAACTTCAGCATTTTTTTAACTTTTAAAAATTTTATATAAAATCTGTTTTATTACAGCTGAAGAAAATTTGTTTGTTTGTTTTAGATTTTCTATAAAGACTGGGGGAACAACTTCTATATTGGCTTAAGTGTGAGCCTTGACAGAACGTTCCGGTAAGTGAAAACAAATGAATTTTTTCATACTCATAATGTATTGACATTTGACATGGTTGGCACTAGGAGGCAGTTGAAATTCAATGGCTGACACTGCCTGTAGACAGCTTTATGTCCTCACATGGAGTTTTAAAATGGGATTCTGCTCCTTAGTGAATCACTTCTCCCATCATATTTTCCCTATCTATTTCTACTCCCGGAACTTAGGATGTGTTGCAGATGTGTCTCCCGTGGCATTCTTCTCTCCCACTGCATCTTTTGCTAGAGCATTATTCTGGGATTCAAAGCTTGGTTAGATTAGTTTCAGCCTCTTCATTTTAATCTTCTGTTGTCACAGGCTGCCTTTGTTGCCCACAAACCACAGAGACTCTGTAGTCTCAGCTCCTGGAGATTTTGCTTTCTACATCACATTCACTGCTCAGATAATTGTTGTTTTCCCAGTCTTCCCTTGTTCCCTCACTAGTTTCATTCTCTTCCCATTCGATGAAGGTGCCACTATTTGCTCTATGTTCTTTTTCCTGGTTTATTATGAACTGGTTTTTCCAATTTGATTCAGAAGGTTTGCAAGCAGCTAGGCATCCTGATGAATTTCTAATCTGTAATTTACTTCCAAAAACATGCATCCACTTACTTAGTCTCCGAAACTGGAAAAATATTGGATTGTCCTGGGGATGTTATGGCCTGAAGATTGTCAGTCTTGTCTGATTAATCACTTGACTTCCAGCACACTGGGGACTTTTCATATTTTTCTTGGCTAGTTTTTGCAAATAAATTTGTGAATCACCAAGCTAGGAAACAATTGATGCATAATTGGAAAAAAATACCAAATAGGTGTATAACATTAAAGATTTCTTATGCTTAACAAAATGGTTCCAAGTGGTTCCCAGTATATGATTCAAGACTCTTTCTTACTCTACAAGATCCTATATTATTGCTTTTGACCCAAGAAATTGCTAAAATCATCTCAGGTGTCTGTTTCTGTGCTCCAGAGAAATCCAGATCCAGTGCTAGACTGGTGCATTCCAGCACACTGTCAGTGCTCAGAGACCAAGAGAAGTTGGGACCACCAGTAAAGATGACTTGTTTAGACCTGGTCTGAGTCAACACTGTAGGCAGCTGATATGAAAATATTTTTTACTAATTCCAAGTGGAAGGTCTTGGTTTCCTTTTAACAGAGAACAACATGTGTTTGTAAGCTAAGATACAGAAAACTTAAAAGACAAAACTCAAATGTATCCGTTGCAAAGAAATATTAACTAATTAAACTTAGAATTAAAATTCCCTCAAATTACTTCTTTCAGCTGGATGGATGGAACATCAGTGAACTATGTTGCCTGGGCTCCAAACGAACCCAATTTTGCAAATAATGATGAAAACTGTGTGGTCATGTATACCCATACAGGTGGGTGCTGTAACAGCATTCAATCTGCAGGATGTGCCTTGGGCCTGGGAGGGCTGTGTGGGTGAGGCTGGGTGGGTTATCATACTGAGCAGGCTGATATTTCAGTAGTCTCTTCTTTTATTTATGCACTTTTAAAAAATTGGACTCTATTTAGCTAACACATTGAATTACACCTGCCATTTTGTAAGACAATTTCTAAGTGAACAAATCAGGTAAGCATCAGGCAACTGGCAGAGAGAGTCAGTATTTTTTCTCCTCTAACCTCTGTCCATTTTATACCTACCTCTCCAGGATATTAGCTACCTGTTTTCATTTGTGCAGGTCCTAAAAACTAAGGGTTTGGCCATGGCTTGGATTATTATTAAGCAATGTTATACAATATTTTAATTAAAATAAAATATTCTTTAATATCCATTAATACAGAGAACTGGAACTAGGCAAGAACTTTGTCTTTTTTTTTTTTAATCAGTAAATTTCTTCTACTTTTAAAAATTTCAAGTCTCAAAATCTATAGGTGAGGTGATTCTTCCTAGGCTCTCTTAGAGGTGAATGGAAGGATGTGGACACTTTTAGAGAGTAAATATGTCCTGTTCTGGAAATCTTCTTTCAGATAAGATGAGTCATGTCCTTAACTTCTCTGAGTTAAAATGACAGTATCTCCATTCAATATTAGGCATGAAAAAATCTGCTGTAGGTAGTTACCTGTAACTGTCCGCAGTCAATGAAACTTATGCAATTTTCTTATTCATTCCTGATCTGTAAAATGGTGATGATTATGATGATGTTAATGTTATCCTCGTAAATCACACTCCAATAGGCAGAAAAAAATACCAGAAAACTCTAAGTGTGAGAAGCTCAGGTAGGAAGGTAATCAGGACTGAGTGCCTTATATAGATAGAGCAATTCCAGAGACTCTACAAACGTCAGAGATTTAAGCATTTGAACTAAAACTCCCCGTTGTCAATGCTATGGTTTTGCAATATTGAAATATCTCTGTTTCTAGATGAATTATTTATATTCTAAATTTTGCTGGAAAGCTGAATATTTCGAAGAAACAGACATGCAATTATTTGTTGTTTCTGAGGGACAGAAATAAAAATGTTGTAACCAGTTTTACTTCCTACAATAGATTTTCTTTAGGAAAGGGCATTCATCTCAGTCTCAGTTGAATTTTGTGTTGTTTTATTTTGTTTTAATTCTAATTTGCTTTCAGGTACATGGAATGATATTAACTGTGGCAGTGTTGAATTATTCATCTGTGAAAGGCTTAACAATACTGTTCGTCCAACTGTTGCTCCCACTTCACCACCACCAAAGGGTGGGTGTATGGAAGACTGGCTCCTCTTTGATAATAAGGTGCAGTATGAAATGTCAATGTATTTTATTTTTTAAAAGAGCAGAATGAAAAAAATGTCTTTGAATCAGTTTTTCAGTTGTAGCAGGGTCTTTAGTTATCACTAAATTATGTTCCGTTCGTGTGTATTTAAAGACCTTAAAATTACAAATCCTGAAACAGAAATTATAGCCTCTGTTGGGACCACAGCAGTTTTGAGGGAGATCTTGAGACATACAAGAAGAAAGCTTCATCTTACAACTCTACATGAGGGAAGCTGCTTATCTATCTTTGGCAACACAAAATACTAGCAAAAATATATGTTCTCATTTACTGTGCTAAGCTTATCTGGCTCTCACATGTTGCCTGGACACTTACTCATCCCTTTCCTACTATGCAATGGCTCTGAAGTCTCCAAGGCACCTTCCCTTGAGCAAATTTAGCAGTTTTTTTTCTATAACAAACAACTTAAGGATTTTCAATAATCCAGTTATAAGATTTGCTGCACTATATTATGTACAATCACTCAGCATTCTCAAAAGACAAAACTACAGGATAAGAGACTGTATGTGATAAAAATGTGTAGTTTTCATCAATGAAGCTATAAAGGGTATCAACAGTGCACACTACAATACTAGTAACTGGAATACACCTAGTAACGAAGATAATTCTCATTAACATTGTTTTTTCTAGCTCTGTCTGTCTTCCCTTTGGTTTAGCAAAAATATTTCAGTTTGATAGAGATCCTTTTCTTGAGATGCACTGGATGTTGTCTTCCTTTTTTTCTTTTCTCTAAATCCTGAGGAAAAGTCATAAACTCAGTGTTTTCGATTTTATAGTGCTCTCTCAAGCTAAAATCTCTCTCTTTTCTTCACCTCCTGGAAGAGGAGCATCAAAGGGTTTTCCCTTGACTCTTCCCTAAGTGTTTATGCACCACTTCTGACCACCTTCCCTTTTCCTCAATTTTTCCACAAATTGACTGCTCAACTTTCCAGTTGCATGCTTTAGGTAGCACATTTGCGTTGCTTGACTCTGACAAAGCTCTCTAATGACTTAAACCTCATAAGATCCTATTACAAGAAATTATAAATTCATGACTTTCTTTACAACGTCAGAATAGTTTTCTTTCTATGATTACCCTGTTGAACCAAATCTGGTTTGACAAATAGTTCAACAGAATATGAGATATTTTGCTCCAGTAACATATCTTATCCTTTTTTGTTTTCTGAGGTCTTCTTCAGCACTTCTCTCACAGTCACATCTCAGAACTGTGCTCAGAAAGTTTAATGCAATTTCTGCTAAGATCAATAGATTGAAATATTCCTTCTTTTAAGTATATGCCAAAATATTTGGCTTTATACTCATTTTCTATTACAGGTCTTCTCCATCATTTAAACCTAAAGACAAGCTAGAAAGTACAGTTAAATTAGTTAACCTCCCCTTTTATGTAAAATATCCAGTTAATTTGTATGTTAGAAAAGGATATTTTCATCAGAAATTAAAACAACATCTAGATTCAGATTTGGCGCACTCTTCTTTTTCAGTGTTTCAAAGTCTTTGGCTTTAATGAAAATGACACGTTAACATGGCATGCTGCACGAAACAACTGCATTGATCTTGGAGGAAATCTGGCTACTATATCAAGAAAGGAAGAGCAAGGTATAAAGTACCAATGTTTTGACACTGATGACACATCATGTAATTCCTGATAAAAAGATTAAAAAATATGTTAGAGCTTCTGCCATATATGCAGTTATTTATTCCATATTAGTAAAAATTTATGCTGAATTAGAAGTTGCACCTTTGGAAAAGTGTTTGCATAGGGTTTTAGTGTCTTGATTAACTATTAAAATCATAGTTTGGAGGTTGATATAGGATGTGCTGCTGAAATATTAAAATTTTTTATTAGAGGCTTGTCACATAATTAAATGTCCAGATTTTTTTTTTAAGAAAATAGCTAACCCTTGAGGTCACTTCCAACTCTGGTCTATGATTCTATGATTTATGCCAAAATGGCATGCAAAAGGAGTAATATCCAAACCCAAATCACTGGGCACCTAGCTGCTGAGCCAAATGCTGTGGGTGTCAGTGGAGGACACATCCTGAGAAAGCTCCAGCTCCCCCTGTTCCCCTTGTTCTGCTGGACCTCAGCACCTGCTGGTCTTGCTGCTCAGCAGGTTGCAAATGTTTTGAGAGCGTGCTGCCTCCTTTTTGCTTGGGACATGTGCTGCCTCAGGCCCTGGGGGATGCACATGGACCATCTCCTACCTCACTCCATAAATGCTAGTGGTTTAAACTTCTTTTCTGTAGCAGAGGAAGGAGATTATTTTAATGGAAAGTCAGCCTAGGCAGGAGCTAAGGAGATCAGCATCTGGCATTCTGCAAATTCATACATATTTGGTTCATACATACTTGGTTACTAAGTAAGGTTTTTTTTGTGTTATGCCTGTTTAGAAATGAAGTTATTAAGTCAGGTTAACAAAGAATTAACCAAAGAAGAAAAGGGAGTGTACACTTCGTGGACTCATTTTCTACATGCCAAGGCTTAGTGTACTCATGTTAATTTCTGTAATACATTAGAACATTTTCCATGCTTCCTCAGATGATGAACAACATAGAAGAGTGTACAAATAAATTAGTTTTATTAAAAATTTGCCCATCTTTGAATTTCTAATTTTTTTCCAATTTTAACTTCAGATGTCTGATGTTAAACATCTATTAATATATATTATTTTATTTTTTTCCATAAGATTGGCACCTTATTATAAAGAGAAACTCATCATCCTGGTTCCAGGCACTCTGAAGTTGTGGCGCTGGGGAAGAGTGCATTCAGTTTCCTTCCTTACACAATTTTTCCTTTTTCCCTTCAGCTTTCCTTATGTCCCTCTTAAAAAATGCTGCAACTGATGCTTGGATTGGACTGAATGACATAAATCAGGAGCACACATACTTATGGACAGATGGAAGCCCAGTAGACTATGCAAATTGGGCGAAAGGTTCCCGAAGTTATTATAGTATGGTAAGCATCAATTTCTGTTTGTCACTTAAACATTACAACTTCGGGAGCTGAACAAAATGTGTGTTGCTACTACTGTATCTCTGTCTTTTCTTTTATGAAGATTTTTAGTAGTCTCATTGCTTTTTAAAAGCAGAGTAGCCATGTGGGAGATGTATCTACACACATCTTTTCTGTATTTGTCATGGTTCTGTACGAGTCCAGACAGAGGTTTGGAAGAATTATGCAAAACTCAGACAAGTGAGCAATTTCCCTCACTTTACCACGACTCATCAGGATATTCAAATTAACTATAGCATAAACTATATAGTTTTGGAATGCAGTGAGTGTTATTTAGATTTGATGAAAATACTCAGATAATTGTTTGCATTGACAGTTCTTGGCACTGAGCCTGTCAAGATAAATGCATTGAATGAAATACTCAAAAGAGGGAGTCTGGGTCTTCCTTTCTAATTTTTATCTTCCCCTAATCTTAATTTTGAAAAATCTTTTTTCTCTGCTTTGGAACTTCTGGCATCTCTATACTTTTTTGTGTGTAATTGTAAGACAAAATTTAGTGTTACTCAGTAACTGTGAAATGGCCTATGTAGAATACTGCCCAAGAGCATTATTTCTACACTCCTGTGCTAGTTCTACCAAGTTCCTCTCTTTTTATAGGATAATTCCTTCACATTCAGTTAAAATGGAAAAAAGTTCTTTGAGGTCCAGCTACCATCAGGCTAGGAGCCAAGTTTTGGGATCTCCAGGGCTTTCCCATCTCGCACGTGCCTGTGCTTTCTGCAGAAGGCTGTGACCATTCCCCTCCAGAAAAAACTTCACATACAACTTCTTTCTCTTGCAGGCAAGACGTGGGCAGGTGCCAGAAGGGGGTTTAGAGGTAGCATAAGGTTATACTGAGGTGAGGCAGGGACAGCTACTGCCTCCTCCTGCAGGAGGCCAAGCCACATCTTCTCATGCTGTGGGGGGAAAGGAGGAAGGTAAAGGGTCCAAAGTGCAGCAGAAAGGGTGTTGGAGGTGTCTCCCACAAAAGGTTGTTTCTAACAAACTACCTCTATGTTACTGCACTGTGGTGACCACTT
Source organism: Rhabdornis inornatus (assembly GCA_013397075.1). Classification (NCBI taxonomy): domain Eukaryota; kingdom Metazoa; phylum Chordata; class Aves; order Passeriformes; family Rhabdornithidae; genus Rhabdornis; species Rhabdornis inornatus. The sequence goes on from VWZS01009562.1 coordinate 240,577, forward strand.
TGCTTCATAGTCCTGAACTGGGGCAGAAGGAGGAGTTCAGCTCTCCAGGTAAGCTTCAGTGCTGAGGAGCAACTCTCCATAACTTCCAGGAAAACAGCAACAGAGCTGTGGGCCAGACCTGGCACACACATATGAACCACAGACATGCACACATATACAGGGCTGTGCACAGAGTTATGAACATCCAGAGGGTCCCAGACACATCCTCCTGCCTCTGTGCTGTGCTTTGCAACTCCCTCTATCATCCAACGGCAGACTTCCCTAGGTTGCAAAGGCTTATGGCAATCTAATGTGCCTAACCATTGGTTGTATGAATTTTATGACCTTCATATGATTTCTCTGTATGTGCCTGTATGTGATACATGAGTCTGTGTATCCAGAAGAAGTAGGAACGCTTCCTACCTATCCACATCTTTTTTCTTGTTAATCTCATTTGTTTTGTAGGATGATTGTGTCTTTTTGATGAAGAACCCTATTGAACAGGCAGGAAAATGGAAAGATGAAGGATGTAAAGCAAGCAAAAGTTACATCTGCCAAAAAAAATCTGGTGAGTTTCTTTCACCGCTTTCTAGTAGACCTGATTAACTGTGGTAATTTCAAACTGGTGCTAAAAGTGACTTTCCTGTAATTCTGCCCTAACCTAACTGAAATTAATGGCAGTATCACATGCATTATGGGCCATTTTAACAAGACAATCACACATTTTATTTTTTTAGAGAAAATCTCTTAACTTTTTCTATTTCAAAAACTAGACCAGTAAATTAAAAAAAAAAAAAATCTATGTATCATCATGTAGTTTTCTACTTTTGGCAATCAAAGGTGGCTGAGTACACTGTCTTTACATCTTCAAAACTGAAATTTTTAATAGTATACTAAAAACACTACAAGTTCTTTATTTTTTAAAACTGCCCTTCTTGATTTCCTTTACATGCTTTGTCAGACAATTTCGGTGGCAGCAGTCACATCCCTCTGCTTGCTCCTGGTGTGTTTATCATACCCTGTTCCTTGTCAGAAATGCAACAAATGCCAATATATAATGGAAAAATAGAAGGAGTTGTTCCCTTTAATGCCCTACATTGGTAAAATATGGTTTAGGTAGGTCTGGTCCTTACAAAGTGTATTTCTGGATATTTATGCTAAAAGGTTATTCTGACAAGTATTAGAAAATTTTGTCACAATACATGAAAATGTGGCTTTCATCACTGCAGGGATTTTTTGGACATATCTTAATTTGTTAATGCAGTTCCTCTTAATTACATGACAACTCCAGTATACTAGATCTTCTCTCAGTGTTACAAGTCTAAGCCAATATAAAGTCAGATCTTTGGCTGTTCTTTTGCTTGTTACAGACCCCAAACTGCTGCACTCCCAACCCACAGTTCCAGTGTTTGGCTTTAACAGTTATGGTGATGACCGCTATGAGCTCATCAACTACAAAATGAGCTGGGAAAAAGCAGAGAGGAACTGCAGGGACCAGTCTGCAGAACTGGCCAGTATCCTGGACCCTTATGCTGAATCTTTCCTGTGGTTACAAATATTAAAGCAGGGGGAGCCTGTATGGATTGGCCTTAACAGCAACATGGTGAGTCCACCAAATGCTTGTGACAGTCATACTAATACCTTAGATGAGCTATTGGTCAGATCCACAGACGTGTGGCAGGAATCAAAATCTTGCAGAAGTTCCTGACTTCCCTCCATTGAGGGGATTTGCACATTTAAATGTTTCTCCAAGGTGTAAACAAGAACTGCCACAGCCCACACTTCAAAGGCTACCAAGGATGTAGCTGCGGCTGAGTGGCTTCAGTGGTAAAAGTGGTGATGAAGTTCTCACTTCCTGCTCCATGGTCTACCACAAGCTCCTGTGGTGGAGCAGTGCTGTTTCTGAAGGCACACTGTAGAGCACACCTCTAAAAAAAATGGGTTAGAAATAGTTCTTTCTTTGTGAGTTTAAGTTTTTGTTTCAGTTCACAGCCCAGCAGTACAAGAGCTTGTGCTGGGAAATAGCGGAAAGAGCAGGGCTCTGGCAATGGAGACTCCTTAGGCTGGCTTTTGGAGCTAAAGCTGGTGCCTTGTATAAAACTACCAACAAACTCAGCTAAGAGTGGAAAGAGGCATCAGCAGAGGCATGTAAAAAAGAAATGTATAAATAAAATGTAGCTGGATATTTCTGGAATTGAAGTTGGGAGGAAATCAAGTGGAGAGAGGCAGAGCAAGAGTATAGTGGAACACAGGTATGAGAGAGGGCATGGGTGCTGACATGAGAGGAACTGGAGCTGCACCTGAGTGAGAACACTGGGAAACTGGGATTAGACAGGAATCTGGAATAAAACACAGCCAAGAGTCTCAAAGCAGACAGGAAAGGAAATGGCACAAAGAACAGGATGGGAGGAAGGATCTATGCTGCACAGGATGGGGTGACAGAAGCCATGGGTGTGACTAATGCCAGCCACCCTCTGCAAACACTGCTGAAATACACTGGCAAAATACATGCTTAGCTCATCCCTGGTAGCTGGTCCATGCAAGACCCACGAATTTACCACAAGTGCAGTTAGCATGGGTGACAGGGGTGTGTGGTCCAGCCCCAAGGAAAGCCTCACCAGATTTTCTCTCTCCAGTGAAACCTCAGATTCTTCTCTTTGCTCTTTAGATACATAGAGAAGCCTGTGTTAGAGGAATGCTGGCAATAGTTTCTCTGCAATCTTTATTTGATCTGTGTGTATATGTGGACTCATTTGATGAAATCTTCATCTGTATATTCACATTTATTACCTCAAGGCCCTTTGCCCACTTAGGGCATGAGAAAGATGGTGTGAATTGAATAATGTAGGCTGCATGCTAAATTAACATCTGTAGGACCACTGCCCTACATGCTGTGGAGAATGGGACTGTGGACCAGTTACTTACATATTCATGACATTATCTTGTTCAAGAAATCTTGATTCTAAATTTTTCCTAATTTTTGCATAAATTCAAGCGCAATCTTAATGTTCTTCATACAAGAATTTAATTCTTGTATGCAACATAATTGTAATTGTGATTTGCTTTTAGAGTGGTGGCCAGTACTTATGGTCAGACAGAAGGAGGAGCAGGTATCTTAACTGGGCCAGTGGAGAACCAAATAAAAACAAAGCCTGTGTCTATTTAGATTTGGATGGTTTTTGGAAGACAGCATCTTGCAATGAATCGTTTTCATCTCTCTGTAAACAATCCAATGGTAAGTTCTGAATAGGACAAATGTAATTTGGGAGGCTGGAATTTGAGTTAATGCCTTTATTTGAATTTAGTTTTTTCACATATGCAAAGGTTGTGATAGAGAGTGTATGCCTTGTGATAAACTCTTGTTTTTTTAAAGGAATAACTCTCAGATCCAGTCTGTCTTGTGTGATTTCCAGACATTTCATTTCACAGGCCAGTCAACACATGCACATCATAAAGACAGCTGCAATATTTCATGCCACATGCCATAGTGGTTTTTTGCATCCTTGTTTGTCAAGAACTACAGAATCAATCAACTTTAACCTAACTATAAATATATTAATGATACACTTTTACATTTAAAAGTGTCTTTTGAAATATTTTGAGTTAAGAAACTTCTGTCAGTGTAGGACCCAAATAAATTAATTTGTCTCTTGCTTCTGCTCAAATACTTTAGTGCTCAAATATCGCATGAAATTTTAAAACATGTTTCAAATTATATGAGAAATTCATAATTTCTGCACCGAAATTCACAGCAAATTTTATACTAATTTAAGCTCTGTTTTGACTTTAATCAGGTGATGCAACAGGCTATAAATTCTGCTTTTACATTGAGCAGGATGTATGATGTACAAGGGCAGGTACAGACAACTTCTCTGACTGACTTTTCTAGAAACAGGCTAGACATAAGCCACAGTCTTGTGCTGTTGAGATCCCTTATGTATCATAAAAAGCTGACTCATTCCTCTTTTTGTTTCACAAGTTTTAGGTAAAAATTGCCATGTTGAAGACAATTGCAGTTAGACTGGTGTAAGCCTCCTTTGGCAGACTGGAGAACCAGCTCCAACTGAATAGTTTATTACTAGTTTGACAGTCTTAATTCAACACTTTATAATTATTTAGGTCTACACTGTACTCCTTTTCCTGGAATAAACATCATATTTGTAGGGCTGATGTGTGGTGCAGGGATACATATTTCACTTGGATTTTGAAACTCCACTGAAACCTGTTTGTCTTCATAGAGTTGATCCCTAGTGAACCACCACAGCTTCCTGGGAGGTGTCCTGAGCCAAAGCGTGGTAGATCTTGGATTCCCTTCCGTGGGCATTGTTACTATGTTCACACCACTTCTGAGGAAAGCTGGCCTGATGCTTCCATGATGTGTATTCAAATGGGTAAGTGCCCATTTTATTAGGATATTTTAGAGGTTGTTTGTGTGTTTGGCTTCTTAATCCAGAACCAAATGATAATATGCAATGTGAATATATGCATATCAATTGTAAGTTACACCTAATTTAAATTTATTATCAGGCATTTTTACTATATGGCAATGCTGATCATGAAGCATGTAATGATTTTTTATTTAGATAATTAATTTAAAATTAACAATCTTGCTGAAATTATATGTAATATTTAATTGATATTTTTTAGGTGCCTCTCTGGTTTCCATAGAAGATTCAGCTGAAATGAATTTTCTCTTACTTTACTTGTCTCCACTTGCAAGTGACTTCAGAAAGTTTTGGATAGGATTGTTCAAAAATATTGATGGTATTTATTTCACAATGTATACTGAGATGAAAAGAGATACTAAATAAACAGAGTGAATACTAAATACTGCTAATATATTAAATAATAGTACTAATATGCTAAAAATTAATGAATAATAATGGAAAAATAACTAATTAATATTTAATAGCTTTTCTGCTAAAATATGCAAAAGATAAACCACCAAGGGGTCTATGCTTGCTGCAACATGTTGCAATCAGAGTATGTTTGTCTGTAAAAGGTTTTAGATTAACACTGCAGTAGACAACTAAAAATTTTTCTTATTGCCTTTTTAAACTCAAATTACTTGACATTTAACCACTGTAGTATTTTGAACAAAATGTTGTCTTGTCATTAAATGCCAAGTTAAATTAAATTGAAATTTATTTCTAGACAACACAGGGCATAGCTGCCTAGAAAAATTTATTAATCTAAATTTCAATATTTTTTTCCATAAATTTTTGGTGGACCCTTTAATTTTAATCCAAATGTATTTAATTGTTTTTAATATTATTTTGGGGTTTTTTGTTTTGTTTTTTAACTGCTGTAATATCAAATTTGACACTGTATTCTATATCATTGTAATTCTGAATCCTGTTTTTCTTGGCAGACTTTGAGGGTAAACCTCCAGAGTGAGTCTAGACTGGGCTCCAACTTCTGCTCCAGTCTGTGGCAGCAGTGGTGGGCTAGGTTCACCTGTTCTAGCTGGAAATGAGCACTACAAAAGCAGTGACCTGTTCCTGGCTGTCCCTGACAGTGCCCAGTGCTCCACGCTGTGCAAGCAGGGGCAGGAGGGAGCTGCAGCTGCAGAGGGACAGAGGGGGTGGCACTGAGGCAGCTGGATGTACCAGGATATGCTGCCACAAAAGCACGTGCTGAGGGAGAGAAGATAGCTATTATTCCCACTTGATGGGAGATGCTTGACTGTCAGCAGGAGATGAGATGACTAAAGAGAGAGCTAATTCAATTTGCAAAGATAATTAATTAATACAGCTCTAATAGATTCACTGATCTTGAATACACACATAAAAAAAATCTCCTGAGCATTCTGTATGCTTGCACTGCTGATACTGGCTTGTACAGGTGCTCTGCTTCTCTTAAGGATCCCAGGCACAGTCCTGGATGCAGGCTTCAGCTAAAGGTCCCTGGGTAGCTGGACAGGTCTTCCTTACATCACTGACAGCTGTGAGCACTAGTGAAGTTAACTTTGAGAGTATTTGCATTTGGTACACTCCTGCCTGAAAAGCTCTGTCAGTTAAGAGAGTGAGAAATAAGTGCTCTAGAGTGAGAAATAGGTGCTCTGTGATACCAATTTAATCAACTAAAAAATCCCTGATCTGATCTGATAATTCATAGTGACCAGTAGACTAGATGTTGTTCTCCACTTCATTCACTCACTAGGTAATACATTTGATTTTAGGAGAATGGATATGGATGGACAGAAGTGCAGTAGAATATGTCAACTGGGAGAAAGGAGAGCCTACAGTACTTTTTGATGAACACTGTGTTGACATGGATGTCTCAAGTGGAACCTGGAGGACCTATTACTGCTCTGTTGACCAGAACTTTATTTGCAAAGTCCCCAAAAGTAAGTCCTGAATTTCTGCGCATGGGGTTATTTTCAAAGTAGTGGTTAATATACATCAGGCCATCAGTGTTTAGGCACTGGGTACACTTCATGCATTGATGCTGATGCATGTGCATCTGAATCAAAGCCAAGACTCATTTCTGTTAAAAATGATGAGAAATAATGTTGGAGAATAATCTGAGTCACTGTTCCTTCCCCTCAGTTTAAAAGCATTGATTTCTGGGCATTTACTGGACCCTGGGGTAGGGAAGGACATACCATCTATTGAGAATGCAGAGAACACTCTTGAATATCATAGCTAGAGTGCAAGGAGCAGTGGATTATGAACAGATGGGGGGGATCATGAAGCTGACAGGGAGCAGTACACAGTCACTGAGGTCATGCCAGGAGTGTCCCTGCCCAGGGCAGGGGAGTTGGAACTAGATGATCTTTAAAGCTCTTTCCAAACCAAACCGTTCTATGATTCTATGATTATTTAAAATTTGTTCTGAACACAAAGTAAAAATTATGTATGCAGTATTTATTTCATTGAATTGTTGCTTTCAAACTGTATAATATACATATTTTTTAATTTTGAAGTTGCTGAAGTTGAGCCAACCCATGATTCACCTGTCAATAATGGTAAGTTGGTTTCTTTTAAGCCCAATAAACAGAAAGTTCAGTAGGTTTATAGGCATTCATTATTTACAAGTGGAATTTCCTCCAGAAACTTTCATTTAAATACCCATTTAACTGTCATTATTATTTTATTTTATATATATTAAAAATGAAAACACATCTCTCAAGCTGGATGTCTTCTTTTTTTTTCCTTACAAGCTGTATATGTGGTAAAATATAATGCTCCTTAGAACAGATTAAGCCAAATTTTGCATTATTTACCTGGAATGTGCATCAACTTTAACTGCTGTTATGATTGTTCAGTACTTCTGTTTTAAATCAGTTGCTTACTTAGGGAGATATTTGTTGTATGCAACAGCAGTCTCTGGGCATTTGCAGCAATTGTTCTGTTTTGTCTTCCACAGCATCAATAAACAAAGCTGCTGCTTCATCATCGGGTAGTTTAGGTGGGATGATTTTTATACTGATCTTCATTCTGCTAGCTGGCACTGGCCTCACATTGTATTGTTTCTATAAAAGAAGACGTGATCGACAAATGTTTACAGCTGGCTTTGACAATGCCATATACCGTGGTGACCTTGGAACTCAGGAATCAAATTGTCTTGTGACCAATATTGAAGAAAATGAGCAGGCAACAATTTAATAGGCTGGGTAATCTTGGGCTTGATTTTGAAAAGAATTAAAGTGTTGGCATGCAACAATTCTTAAGGAAAGCAATTTTCTCCTATGGAAATTCTACTTAATTTTGCATGGAGTGCTTCTTGCTTTCTCTACTAGCAGGAACAAGGAAACTTGCAGGGCAGATGCAGAGATCTGCTCACAGACTTTAGTACCCGGGAGGGTTGTTGAGTTTTCACCTGGATCTGGAGCTGTGTTGTGTCAGCCAACACTCAGGCAGCTCCAGTGTCTACTCACATAGGCACAAGAACTGTGTTCACCATATTCAGTTGTGAGAATATGGTCCTTAGCATGTTCCAAAAAGTATATCCAGACCTGTAGGTATCCTGAAAGTGTCTTGTTGATCTCCAGCACAGACTGGCAGAATTGCACAGGTTGGACAAGATGTCCAAGCTCACCTGGTGCAGATCCCTGTTTGAAGCAAGACCAGGCCCTAGCCTCAGACAGGCAACACGCTCCAGTGCTGTGGGTACATGTCTTCTTTTTGCTACTGAGGCACCACAAAAAGTCTTTGTGTTGCCCATAATATCAGAATTAACATAATTTCCTCCTCTGTTTATGACTGATGAAAAGCAAAGTGTAAATTGTATTTCTTCTGCTGTAGTTCTGTAACATATGCATTGAAAGATCAAATGTTATGAGAGGCGGGAATGTATTGTGAATACAGTGGTTTATCATTTAAACAGTCAAGTAGGGATTGCAAAGGATGCTGCAAAAGGGTGGGAAGGAAAGAGAAATTATACTTAATTCACACCTGAACATTTACATAAAAAGTATTCTTGATATCTCCAATGACAGTGTAGATTTCATACATTTTTAGGCCATTTTTTCAAAGCCTAATGAAGTTTACTTTTAGAAAGGCTTTTCTAATTTCTAACAAAATTCCCCCTGTCCAAATCTGTTTTAAACCTTTGAGTCTCATTCTAGACTTCCATCATGATGGAGCTGATGGCATTGCATCTCGTACTGGTCTACTGGTATTTTCTCAGGCTTCATAAACCCTATAAGAGGCTCACATACAAGTGTTTTTCATTTTCAGTTTCCGAGTGTCTTTTATGCCAAATGCAAGCAACCAAATGACTCAAAGCTCTTAGTGCAGTGGATGTCGTTATTTAATTTGATACTTTTTGATATTTTAATCTTTTTACAGATTTTAATTGTGTTTAAGTTAAAATATTTTGTGTGTGTATGAAATACATGTAAATAAGTTTTTATTCTGCATTGGTTCACTAAAAGGGAATAAAAAGGCTGATTCTAAGTAAAAGTGTGTGTCTCTTCTTAAACAGAACAATTTATCATGACAGTAAAAAGAGGGATGGGGCTCTTAAATTTTTTACACAAATGAGCATCCACTTTTCCTAGTCTAGACTGTTCTTAAATGGTCTTTACCAATCTTTGAAACTGTGTCACATTGCTTCTTTATCTTTACATTTGAAGGTTTTACCCTAATAATTGTCTAATGAAAGTGTTGTAATTTAAGACTACCTATGTGCTGTTCTGCACTAGAAGCTTCTGAGACAAATTTTATATATTGACAGCTCTTTCATATCTCCTCTCACTATTTGCTGATAGCAACACTAGCTCTTCCTTTTGCGTTTCACTGGCTACATCTTCCAGATCTCTCATCCTATCTGCTGTTCCCTCCTTGACCCTGTGCTGTGGTATGTAGGTCCTTCTGACAGCTCACTGCATCAGTAGATAAGGTATTTCAGCCAAGATCCTCACAGCACTGAGCAGATTAAAAAGATTTAATCCAGTCTTGTAACACCTTCCTTAAAGGACCCTTCTGTCTGGCTAGCCTGAATTGGTTCCACAGGATGTGTAATTTTGGATAAAGGAGTGGCTACCAGAAAACAATAGGCCAAACCCAGGAAATATGCCTAATGAGAAGTTCATTAGTGAAAGTTTCGAAGGACTGATAAGCCTTAGCAGTCCTGTTGCATTTGTGAGAACTGAACCCAGAGTTCACTGGGTCTGCACAGGGTTTCTAGTGCCCACGAGCACCAGCAGAGAGAGGATTGTGTATCTTGGGCCATGTCAGAGACAGCAGTGGCTGATGCCTGGTGGTGAAGAGCAAGACCCTCTGAAGAACTTTCCAGACATTTCCTGAGAATTCTCTGGGGTGCCAGTATGGCTCTTTGAAACTGAGTGTACAGCTGGGATTAGTTTCAGAATATTGCTCCAACCAATGCAGATCATTGCCTGTGAGTGAACTCTGTGAGTGAAGAAATGAATGTGCCATGTGACTATTTACTTGCTTGTTGTTAGAAGAGCTTCATTCTACTCATAATAACAGCTTGTTAGAGAAAAGCCCAAACAAACAGAACAACTTGTTTTAAGAAACACAATTTATGATCTGCATTTCTTCCCTATCAGTGAAATGGGAATTTACAAGAAACTTTAGTTTTCCATACATTCTAGTATGATGATTTTCTTCTCAAACTTAATGGTTACTTGTAGGTTTTTTTATTCCAAATTAGTCTCCTGCAGCTAGATTTCTGAAGGAAAGCTGCTGTTGCCTCTATTTCATACCAAATCCTAGGCTATAGACCAACTTCAAGAATGCTCATCAGACAAGACAGATCCAGTACCTAGTTTAAAGACTACTGGTATGGAGATTGGAAAGAGATACTCATCAAGTGCTTGGACACAGAATTTAGTGGTAAAAGCAGTCTTTCTACCAGACCTAGGAACCTTTGGAATTACACTGCTGTAAACAGAAATGTGGGAAACCCAATTTGTCAACTTGTCCTGCTTCCACATAGATTCTGGACTTGGTTTTACATGCAACAAAATGGTGTTTGTAAAATGCCTCTCCACATAGAAAAGATGTTGACACCTTCTTTCTCAGTTGCTTATCCTCTTTTACTCTATATTAGGATGGTATTTTAGAGATAATGTCCTGCCTTTTCTCACTATTTTCCTTATATCCCTAGTCTATAACACGGATGAAAAAGCAATTGATTCTCTACTTGAACTTATTATAATGTAAGAAGTAGTAACTGCCTTTAAGGAAGGAAAAGCTGTGGAAAAATTCACTTTTGTAACTTTCTCTATGGTCAGACAGTGACAGAGCCATAGCAGACAGATATACAAAGAACGGAACATCCTCCTCCACCAAAAGAATACCAGTTTGAAGAGAAAATTTGCTAATATCAGTGTCAGTACCTATTAGAGTCAGACCCCTGGCTGAACACGAGTCTAAAAAGAAACTTTTGAGCTACAAGTAATTTAATTTTCTGAGACTAGGGGACTGAAAAAGGAAGTGAAGAGTAATTTAGAGCAAAATGTAAGGAAGTTCTATAAATACAAAGAGAATAGTTAGATAGTTGTGAAATGAGCTAGTGCCTTCAGGCCAGATTCCAATGGGCAAGAGCCAGATTTTCCGGGGTCAATAGGAAAGGTGTAAATTGCTCCATAAGCATAACACTGTCCTGATGTCACTGTATCCGGACAGAGGAAGAGTTAGTGTTCATTTTGTCTCTTCTCAGCTGTGTCCTTATCTGACATACCCAGCTTTCTGGGCACAGGTTTTTGCTGTGCACAACTATTCACTATCTTTTATATAATCTTTTGAAGGATTTGGTTAGTGTTTTAAGGATGCGGTTAGTGGTTCTGGTTCATCTGTGGAAATATTTGCTCTCATTTCTGGAGAATGCATAGAGTGCAACCATTATGCTGGCTTTTTACCCAGACTATTGATCTAGACACCTAGGTGAAATCCATCTCACTTACTTTTAGAACTGACTGACATAATTTTTTTTATAGTTTATAATCAGGAATATATATGGAGGACTTGCAGTTGTTTTGTTGCCCACCAGAAGAGGCAAATGATGACAAAGATGTTCTAGGCATAGGAGGGAATAATATTCAGTGATTGGAGGAATAAGGGTTTGTGCAGTTAGAAGCATTATCTGAAGTTGGCAAGAGGATGGCAAACAAAAATACAATGCAAAGTGTCCAAACAAAGGAGATTGAAGGGAGAGGTTGAAGTAGAAATGAAGGAGTTTGAATTGAGCCAGAAGTGCTGACCATTCCTAGGAGAGACAGGCAAGGCTGAGCAGGGCAAAGCAGAGGTCTGGGAAATGCAGATGCTGCAGGGAGAAGTGCAGGAGGATAGGACTCCTGGTTGTGGGGAAGGAGTAGAGGGTTGAATACACTTTGCATATGAGATGTACCTGCTGATGTACCTGAGGTGATCTGTTGTCTCAGGAGCACTGTTCAGACCAGGAAAGAGAGTGTGTGTGTGGATGGGGACAGGCTGGAGCATGTAAGATGTTTGTATGTTTGTTCCTATTTGCCTGGGTATTCTTGTGCTCTTTGGAAAGGCCACAGCTAGGGATCAGGGATGAGGGCAGGCTGCCTCTCCACCTTGCCCTGGCTCCTGGTGTCTTTCACAGGGCATAGCCGTGTAGAAAGATGAGGAGATGGTTTCTTTCCTGAGTGGTGAGTGTGCAAAGGGTGGGGCTGATGCTTCAGAGCATAGTGCTAGAGTGCAGAGGATAGGAGGGAACCCGGGGTTTTCCTAAGGGGAACAGAAAGTGGACCTGTGGGGAAGCCTCTGGGGCAATGCAAAGGAAGAGGTTTTTGCTAGAATGCTACAGAGGAACTGCGTGGGTTGTTTTGCAACCCAAGAAGCCACTGAGAGAAAGCTTACAGCAAGCACTTTCTCTGCAAAGACACTCTGAAAAGTGGAGACATTTGTTTTTAAACAACTTGTTAGAGAACAAACACCCCCTGGTGTTCGTTCCCTCTGGAACACCTTCAGTTTGAAGAAAAGGTGCTAATATTTCAACGTGCTGGACTGTCCCCCTTGGGGTTGACTCTAAGTGGGTGTTGGGAAGTGAGAATAAAAGGCAAAAGAAAATGTACATTGGCCTGTAATTAGTGAGAGGAGTGAGGGGGGTGAATAATCTGTCAAAGTGCAAATGGAATAGTAAAAATGAGGCTTGATTACACATCTCCCATCTGCTCAAGGATTTCTCCTCCACTCCATGTTTCAAGAAAATATTTCTTTTTTAATTCTGGGCAGTGGGAACAGTAGCCTTTTGTCCTAGTAATAGTACTTTTCATTTCAGAGCTACTACACAAGATGGTCATGCTTGTCAGGCTGCTTTCGAAAGTTAATTTCTGTCAAAGACACCATTTGCTGTGTGCATTGGCCTAATGATACATTTAAAAGTACACAAAATATAGGGTCTATTCTGAGTTACATCTGTTTGCAACAAATTTTTAACAGGAAGTGGGAAATTAGAAATATGCAATCTCCTTATGTCACAAAGATAACAAAAGTCTGGAAAAGAAGAGGTCATTTATCTCCTTGACTATTTGCCAAAGCAGGTTCATTTAGTGCATAGAACAGTGAAACTGTCCATTCTTAGTTGGATTACAAATTGATTATACCAAAAAGAAATGGCTACATTATAATTACTTCACTGAATATGTGAAATTCAATGATACAGGATTTTGGCAGTGACACAAATTGGAAACGGATTTTAAGCAAATGAGGAAGCAAGATAAAAAGGAAGGAAATCCTTAAATTTTGCTTGAAAGCCGTTTGTATTCACCTAAAGAATCAGAAGAGAAAACCACAATCTGTGAATTTTCTTCCTTTAACAATTTTCCATTGCTTCTTGTGCACTTTTATAATTTGACTAAAACTGCATTGGCTACTATAATAGTTTCAATTCCAGAAGTTTAGTATTTTCTTATAACTCCAAATATTCATAAGTTGATTTCTTCCTCAATTATTCATATGGTGTTTGATAGGTCAGACAAGTAAAGTGTCATTCAGAGTGAATTTTGTAAATGGTTTCTGCCTATTCTCAAATTTAGTGCATTCAACATAACCTGTCATTCTACTCTTGTTCTCATGTCAACACAGCTTGACTCATAGCTGAAGATGACTTCTAAAAGAAACATCTCTGAAGAACAATACACTTCCTTTTTGTAAATAGCCTAGTGGTAGACTATTATGTTTTATTTCAGAGGACTAAAATGTAGATTCACTCCTTTCCATGAAGAGCAATGGTAGCTCTGTGTATGTATTTTTTATTATTACTTTCATTAAAAGAAATTTTCTCTGATCAGTAAGTTTTTTCTTACTTTGGAATCTTCAATTTTGCATTTAATTTCTCAAGCCAGTTACTGTATATTCTTTATGAAATCAATTCTATATTTTAATCTCTGGATGCTTCTGGCTGCCACTCTGTGCCCCAGTATTTTGGACTTCATCAGGAAGTGTACATGCCCAAAAATTGCAGGACTGGACATCTTTTAAACAGTGGTGAAAATAGTCCACATGTTTTCAAACGTAAAAATTCCTGAAATGAAAAGCCACATTCATGCTGGTGTGACTATTAATTGCGTACTGCTGCTGCTAAGAGTAAGAATGAAAGGAATTTGGAAGGGCCAGCCTATTTTGTGAATTACTCTGCAGACAACATGACCTAAAGGTCCTGTATCACTGGTAATGCTTTAGGAAAAGTCCTGCAATTGCTGAAATAGGGATGGAGATGGTAGTGAAAGAAAGGAATTCCTTACTCTATACTTTGAAATATTCTCATAATTTTTACTCTTTTCGGGGAAAGCTGCCTGTCTGCTCTTCATCAGTGAATGAGTGATTTTGCTGTAACTCTGAGATGCCCATGAGATGAGTCACAGACATTGCCAGCCTCTTCAGAGGCAGAGCAGGTGCCAGGACAGCACTTGAGGATCTCTGGCACCTTTCTTGCTCTTTGAAGCAGGTCAGCCTGGGCACAAGGCTTTGGCTGCAGACAGGAGTAAGGTGATCCCAGGCCAGCTTGGGGTCAATGGCTCTGGCATGTGGACTCAAGCAGCTTCCCTGACATACTGCTGCACTTTAGAGATGCAGAATCTTTTATTTACCACTGAGTGGAGTCCTTGACAAGACTACAGATGTGCAAGTCTGGATTCCCCAACTGCTGTGTGACATTTTGCTCAGAACAGCTTGGCAGTGAAGCTGTGCCTGGCATTGCAGCCAGATTGCTCAGGGCATGGGTGAGTGCCAGGCTTTTCATCAGGGTACCACAAATAGAGGGTTATCTTTTAGCACTATTGTCAAATACAATTTCTACCAAGTATTTAATACAGATTTTTGGGTTTTTTTTTAACAACTGAGAGACATGCTTATAGAACAACAAGAATTTCAAAATGTGTGTATCTTTACTTATTATAGTTCACTGGCCTTTTCTTTGGACAATGTCTCCTATCAGATATGATGAGTCTCTTCCTGTGGCTGTGTTTACTACATTAACACACTTGGAAAGCTGGGTTGATGCTCCCATATATTCAAATCTCACAGTCAAGCAGGTAAGTGCTACCAGTAGTTGTAAAGTTGCATTCCAAATCAAGGTTCAAACTAGATGTGAGCTTTCAAGAAATTGGGGTGCCAAATCCAGGAAATTAATTGTATTTCAATGTGAAATAAAACCACAACAATCAAACAATCCAAAGAAATTAATTGTGAAAAGAAAGTAAGGAAATAGGAGCTAAAAGCAGCTATTTTCCTCATATTTCTGAGTGGCTGTGGGTACCTGTTTGTCTTTCTGCAGTCACTTATATTGTCTCCCAGCATCAGATTCTCTTCCAAGACTTCTATCTGCCTCTCAGTACTCTGCTTCTTGTTCCTTAACCCCTGAAATTGCCTGTTTTCCTCAATCTCTTCATGATGAGACTGATGGCCAGGGTCCCTCGATGAGTGCCCACTACTTACTGGTCTCTGCAAAAGCCAATTGCCATGGAGGAGCACACATGGATCCAGTCTCTTCCTTCAAATCACTCCTGTCTGTGTGAATACACAGAGGAAGCAGAGGAGAGGAAAGCCCAGAAGATGCTTCACTTGGTGTGTGTAGAAAAGTTGGTGATGATGCCTCACACGGGAGCATCCTTTCTCAGCTACACTTGAGATGTGAAGTTCAGCAAGGCAATTGCAAAAATGACAATTATAATTCCTAACAAACAGCATTGTGCCGATCTGTTCTTGTACTGTAACTATCAAATTCTTATCTTCCACTTTACTTCATATTCTTATAAAAACAAATGCCTAAGTTCTCAGTACACAGATACAGTGTGTTATGCTACTGGAATGTGTCACTTCCTTGCCACACTAACTGTATTGTGAAACAATGTGTCGCTTCATATTTTTAAGCTTCAAAATACCTTATTTTCAAATTAGGAGGGATTTCGAAGATGCTTGAATAAGTGTGCTCTCTGTGGTTCTGAATGCCACTGAAAGAGAAGTGTGAATCCCATTTCTTCTTGCAAATGCTAAAACAAACAATAGAAGGCATGATGTAATTTAAGGTTTAAAGGCCTTGGAATTCTATATATCCTGTGAATAGGAGCCTATAATCAGATCCATAACAGAAACAGGGAACTGAAAAGGTCCTGCCCAAAAGCAGTGTCAGCTAAAACTGATCAGCTGCTGAAAGATCCAATATCTCTTAAAGTTTCCAACAACAACCGTGATTTCACCTCTTTCCTGGGCAGTCTTGTTAGAGCTTCTGTCCTGATATTGTTGGAGTGCTTTGCTATGTGGCTGGCTCCTCAGGACAGCTGGGCTAGAGTGAGTGGCCCAGCAATAATCCCTTGGTTGCTCCAGGACAGGCTGGCAATGGCTGTGTTCAACCTGCTTCATGGGAATGGTCCCTGGAATGCTGGGCATGCCAAACGGGACCTAGAAATCCCTCTGGGGAAGTGTTCACTGTCACGGGTGAAGGACACATGCCTGCACTCATGTACTGAATAGACAGCCCTGCAGTATTGCCTTTCCTGAGTATTAAATTTAGACTAATTTAGGGTGCCTAGTTACCAGGTGGGCTTAAACCATGAAACAAAGCTTAAATAATTTATTAAGTACATTTTCCCATTACTTGAGCTGTTAACATACAGGATGGCACCAAATCTTTCTATAAAACCCTTATCAGTACACCTACCAACTCAACATAAGCTACCAACTACTGTTCTTTCAGGACTGTGATTCCTTATTATCTAGTCATCGACTCATGATTAGCAAATAGTACTGCTTTTTCTATTACTTTTTCAGGAATTCAAGTAAGTCTGCCTGTCTTACAATTCCTTGGTCTTTTGATCCATTCAAATCTTGCCTAGTTTCCCCAGCGTTGACTGCGAATTGCAAATTTCTTCAAGTACTACAGCTTGTCTCTAAGAGTTAAAAAATAATCAAATTCATCTGCTTAAAAAAAAAATGGGGTTGTCTTGGAGCACAAACATCACATTAGGTTTTCATCTTTAATCTATCCTCTTTTTTAATGCACAGTTGGACACAATTTGTGTAAACTAAACAGTGCTCCCTGTATAGGAAATGGTCTTGCAAGTATTTCCTTATCTTCCATTGTTTACATGCCTCCTAATGAAGTGTCTGACAAAATGCTATGGAAATGAAGAGCAGGTTTTAAACAGTGCGTGCTAAGTTGTGGTAGGAAGCGTTAAGCTAATGAGTGCAGCAACACTGCCTCTTGTAAAATGAGAAGAAAAATGTATTCTGCACTGAAGCTTTCCAGAGCAGACTTAAGTGTGATAGACTATGATGCTGCCAACTAAAAGTGTGAGATTACTGAAAATGTGGGCAGGAGCCCCAACTCATTTTAAATGCACATTGGCTTCATAATATGGAAAATCAGCTAAATTAAGAGTCCTCTGTACATGCAGTGATCTGAACAGCATCCAAAAAAAATGTTCTTTGGTGGATAATGTGCCTACTTAGACGAATATTTAGAGAAAAGTGGTGACTGAAAAAAATCATGATATTGGCCTTGGATAGTCTTTTAGTTGGAAGATGGCTCTGACTTGAATTTGAAGCTTTGACCAAGGCTCACTAGCTTTCTAGAGGGTATTCAGATCATCCTAGCAGTTTTTAGTGCAGTGTACCATGACACAAGGCCCTGTATCTGAAGAACTGAAAACATTTTTCTAGATGTCATATAGACTTCACAACACCCTAATTTTGTGCAGATGCAAATATTAGAGGACTTATGGTTTGACTTGAAGGGAGGAGTAACTGATAGGTGGCACAAGGGCAGAGGTGGGAACAGATACACCAACCTTTAATTTTTTTCCCCTGCATGTGTTCAAAATCAGGATGGGTTTGAGTGGTGCTCTGGTCTAAAGAAGTATTTTTAAGGTGGTGGTTTTAAGGTGCAAGCAGTGGCTGCAATTTACTGACTGCCCTGTTCACAGGTCAAGGTGTTGTGGAGTACTAGAAATGGTTAAAATAAGCTGAATCTAATTATTTCAAAATTCCTGAATGTGGTGCCTGGTTTACCTCAGGTAAGACCATTCCCCACTCCTCTTTTTGTGTCCATACAGCAAGGAGTGGGTGAGAGAAGAGAGAAAGAAGAGTTAGGGGGTGGCTGGTGGCTGGTCTTGCTGGGTGCCCATGGCTGGTGGCTGGGCTAGCACTTGCCTGGCCTCGGCTCCCTGCAGCATGTGTCGTTTGCACTGTCAGCACTAACAAGGCAAACAAAACCTGTCCTGGAAATGGGACCTGAACTATAAATCCCATCCATGACCAGCACCATCACTTGTAGCTCTTTACCATTCAGCTAACTATCTTCTTAAATATGTATATAGAGAAAGGATAGGTGCCTTTCTCTCCAAAACAGACAATTCTGCACAAATTATGTGACCAACAGAGTGCCCAGGGCACGTTCAGGATAAGTAAGGTGATAGTTTCAGCATTAGACAGTCCTGAGAAGTATTTAAACTTCTGTTTATGTTATGATGACATAGGCAAATCACTTTCTTCTCCTATAGAGCAGAAAGTGATTCAAATGACAAAAGGAAGCAAAAAAGAAGAAAATGAACTGCAGTGATATTACAATGCTCAGACTACGCCTGGAAGAGCTGTGAGAGATTTAGATGCCCTTTATAACAAGAAAATCTGGAAACTATTTCGGAATAAAGCCAGCCCTTACAGCTATTTACAGAACTCCTTTTGCTGTTTTACTTGAAATAGTGTGTGCAACTTTCCAGAAAAAAAAAAAATAAAGAAACTAAGCCCTACAGATCTTTTTATAGTTTTGCAGTTAAGAGACTCCTTTGGTAACAGTCCACATGAATGTCTGCTCTCTCTATCTCCTTCTGTGCTGTTAATTATGAAATTTCCTTCCTCTTTCAGAAAATAGGTTTGATACAACTGTATTTGGAAGGTTTGTGAGGAGGGGAAGAACTCCAGTGTCTTCTTTGCCAGTGGTTGCAAAGAAACTTCAATCACTCCCCCCCATAGAGACCGACAGACAGGTCAGGCCATGAATCTCTATTGGGCATTAGGACATTTTTTAGATATGGAATTTTTCACACATCCTTGTTACCCATATTTAAAATCATGTTCTGGACCTCACCAATCCACAAGCAACGGGGGAAGAAAATGTTTTGAATACGTTTTTCTGCCGATTTTCCTGCTTCAGCATGTTTCTCTAAGGTATTTAAGTCAAATTTGGCATTTAAAATTGGCAGGGAATTTTACAAAAAGAAAAGGATTTAAAATCTTAAAAAAAAAAAAATCACAGAATCTTAGAATACCTTCAGCTGGAAAGGACTCATAAGGATCATCAAGGACAATTCCCTGTTTGCCACAGAACACCCTAACACTAAACTACATGACTAAAAGCATTGTCCAGATGCTCCTTGAAGTGTTTGCCCATGGAAAAGTGGTATACACTTTTTTTTATAAGAAAGGAAACAGTGATAAAGCAAAGGAAGAAAACAAAGACTAATCATAGAGATAATAGAAAGAACAGGCATTTTGCCAGTTATTTTTAAAACTATATACTGGTATCCAGGAAGTATGACTGGACTAATTATTTTTTTTTCTTCCACTATCCATTATTTAAACAATAGTCCAAAAATGCATGTTGATTTCCAGTGATTAATTAACTCAATTAACAAGAAGCAATTAAAGGGTAGTACAAAAGGTAGATGAGTGTATCTGTAAACCAGCACTCATGGAACATATGTTTGTCTGCTGTGCCTCAGCCAAAATATTGGAGTTCAGATTCTTGTGTCACCAGGCAGGCCTGTGCAACATCTGCAGCTCTGATGTGCACCCTTGGGTTCAGCGTCCTAAATGGGGGACTCTTCCATCCCTTAAATGTGGCCCCTGTTGTCAATGGCATTTTTCATGATCTTTTAATTGAATTATGTGACCCACAACCTTCCAAATATTAAGAAAATTATATTTATTGTTAAATATTATTTAAGCATGTGTAACATTCTTAGACGTAATGCAACTTTCATACTTTCCAGGAGATTACATTAATGATTTAGCATTGCTACATTAAATTTTTCAAAACTTTGGTCTGAATATAAGCCCATAAGGCAAAACTGATTTAATTTCAGCAAACATCCTTTCCTTGCTGCTCTTCCCCAAGTTAACATAATTAACACTTGTACCAGAAAAAGCTCCTGGGTTGAGTTAAGAACAGGGAGAGATCACTCACTCACCAATTACTGTCACAGGCAAAACAGATTCTACTTGGGGAAATTTGTTTAGTCTATTCCCAATCAAATCAGAGTAGGATGGTGAAAAATACAAATATTTCTGCTTAATAACTACACACTTTGTAGTTGCTTTCACTAGGTAGGTACAGAAAACAAGCAAATTAATGCAATAGCCACAGTACTTTCAGTCTCATGGTTTATTTCCCTAAATTAGTTCTTATTGGATTTCATTCGTCTGACCTTGTCAGAACAACTTTAAACTGTTACGTTTATCAACCTGAATGAAAAGGATTATGACAAAGAGTACCTATCCCCCTTGGTAGAACCTGAGCAGAAAAATAGCAGGCTCATCAAAATATTCAACGAAATTTGGCAAAGCAAGACCATTTAAAGCCATAACCCATAACAATGACCTTGCAATGAGCCCCCATGGCTGGGGCTGCCCTGCAGGTGCAGGAGTGCCTTGGCTGCTCTCAGCCACTGCAGCTGCATGGGGCACACTCACCCTGCCCATAGCTGCTTTTTCATCAGAGCAGATCTTTGCCTGGAAGGGATCCCAAAGCACTGTATGGGTCTTTCTATGTCACTGCAGCAGTCTGTGAACACCCGACATCAGTAAGTGGCAAATTATCACCTGCAAAGCCGCCATGGCATGCTACCTACCATCCATTCAGACCCATCAGACAGGTGGGTATAAGGTGCTGTTGAGATTGTGCTTTTCCCCTTCATCTTACAGACAGCCGAAGTTTAATGAACTTGGTGGGATTCCAGAAAATCCTTAGCAGGTCAGCTTTTATGCTATCAGTACTCTCTGTTACAGACTAGTGTTTGGGATGTTGGCATAACAATTGAATTTGAAGTAAATTGTTTAAATTCATGCTGGGGAGTACAACTTTGTTGTCAGCCCAATTTCTGACCTTTCAGATTGGGACTGGCCAACCTGCACTTCATGGCTAGATGCAGCTTGTGCTGAGATTTACCTGTGAGCAGTGAAATCTGTGACATTTCCAGATTTCACAAGTGCAAAGGAACAAGCAGGCAGTGCGACCTCCTGCCTGGTGCTCCCTGAGGTGTGTGCCAGGTGCAAGGGACATCGTGAGGTTAGCTATTCTAACTTTGCTCTTCCTTGGAGTCTGTCCTCAAGGATTTCAGCAGCCTGCAGCAGGCACCCCTTTGTGGAATCAGCACAGCACCCCATAATTCACAGTACTGGCAGCAGGAGGAGAGGTGCAAGCACCCAGGTGTGTTTGGGGTATCAAGGATGCAGCGCAATTGTTCAGATTTTTAGCCTTAAGCTAAAAGCTCATCCGAAACCAGGCTGAAGAGAAACCAATGTTTGCTTTACTACCAGGCTGCAGCCAGCTCTGGCATGGCTTGAGGTGCAGAGGAGGCTGAAGAAAATGGGTCCTTTCCTTTTTATTTCTTTGTTATTACAAAATATCCAACTGGGAAGAAAATGGAATTCCTCCTGGCCTCATGTTGTACAGGCTCCAGGATAAAACAAAGCTGTTAAAATCCCTGACAATATAAACAACAATACATCTTTTATATAAATAGGTCACATGCTATAAGGAAATATTATCAGCATAAGTTAACTTTGCCCTAAGATCTGTACCTAGAATTTCCTTGTAATTTCTTATTTCACTGTTCAATTTATTTCTTTTTTTTTAATCCCATATATTTTCTCAGGGAATTAACCCCCTTTCTTACATTGTCTTTCTGCTGAGCAGACAAGCAGGATCAAGCCCTGTATTTGGAAAATGCAGTCATCTTGGCTAAAAACAAGAGAGGATGACAAATTTTCTTGATATCATACTTTTGCTACGGGTGCCAATCAATATGTTACTACACTTCAAATGATATTTTTATATCACAGCTGTTTTTCCAATTTAGAAGTTTTTTTAAACAAAATAAAATATTTCAATTTTAAAAATCTACTGTGATAAAATCAGGCCTTTACACAGTTATAGAGACAGTCTACAGTGGTCAGGAATGGAATATTGAGAGTGATGTTTTTCTCAAGTTTCCATCTTTAAGTTTGGAAACCAAAGTGCTGAGTGCTGGCCTGGGTAGGATCTCGATCTGGGTAAAAAGCTATATGTGGCATTTCCTTGTTGCATCGTGTTATTTCACTTCTGTTTTCCCTTTGTTAAATGGTTTGTTCCTATGTTAAAACCCCCTATTGGTTATAGTAGTGGTTGCCCTAATCCCCACCCTTACCCTATCAGTCAGCCCCAATCCCCTCCCATTCCTCTAGAATGTTCCCCATCCATCACCCTTATCCACTCCCCTACAATTGTCAATCCCCGCTGGCCCCTCCCAAACTTCCAGTGTGTTCTGTGTCAGTTATCCCCTCCTCGGTTACTCATTTGATGTCTCTGTGTATTCCCCGCCTATGTTTTCCCCATTGGTTAATTATGTATTCAGTCCCGCCTTGTGTTCCGCCCCTAAGCTCTTGCAATTGGTTGCTGTAATGTCCCCTCCCCTGGGAGCGGTCCCGTATTTAAGTTGCTGCAAGTCCTTTCTCTGTGCCTTTTGTGGTATCCTTCCTTCACGTTGGGTTCCCTCCTGTTCCCCCTGTCCCTCCAATAAACCTGTCCTGGACCCACAAAAGGACTCCCCCGGATCCTTTATTCTTCCCCGGACGCGCTGTCAGCCAAGAGGGCTCTCAGCCCCAGCCGCACTCCTGGTTCTCTGCCATCCGGGAGGCGGCCCACTCTCGGCGCCGGTCTCGCCTGGAGAGCTAGCTGGGCAAACTGAGCTTGGGTGGAAAAGGCGAGCTGCGTCATTTCCTGAAACTGTGACTGGCTTTTGGTATGGCACTCAAACAAGAATTACCTACTTCATAAGAGAAAGAAGCATTGATTTACCAATAAGCCATTTTTCACATAGTTTTCTAGTTGCATTTATGTAGAAATGTAGGATAATGGCAAACTCCTGTAGAAGGGCAGAAATTTTTCTAATGTTCTGCAGACACAGGATATTTAAATTTCACTTAAATCTTCTAAAATTTACTACTATCTTGTCTCACAGATGAAAATATGAGACTTCTGTGTTTCCGTGCTAGAATTTTTTTCATTCTGCATAGGTAAGATGTAAAATTTAAAAGCTAAGGCTGAATTTCTGTATTTAGTTTCACTGTTGATTTGATCCCATGAGCTCCACATGTCTTCTCAGCAGAGAGAGTGGGAATGGAGTGAGATATAAACTTGTGCCCACCTGCTTTCCCAAGGAAGAATGGTTTGCCCTCAGTGAGAAGTCATTCTTTTTTGAGGGCAAAATTAGCGCCGCATGGCCTTGTTTTTCAGAAATGTGGCATGTGACAGAATGTTTCCTTATTTAGCGCTCAGAGCTTTTACCCAACCATCCAGGCTGCCAAAGGGAGGAGGACCAGCTGCTGTTCTCTCTTCAGCAGGACTTTATCTCCAGCAACTCTCACCACCCAGCTTTTGCTGAAGGGAAGAAAAGGAAACAGCATTTACAATTATGTTCTCTGGGTTCTTGCTTGTTCTCTCTCTTGCTCAGAGTTCTTTGCAGCTGGCAGGTAAGTGCCTCCGGCTTGCTTCCTGTGAAGGGTCTCATCAAAGTGCTTCCAGTCCTCTGACTTTTCTGGGTGATTGTGGTTCTGTGGTACTGCCAATATGTACATTATTAGTTTGGGGATGGGGAACCTCTTAGTGGCAGGGAAGAGGCAGGGGAACCATCTCACAGAAAAAAAAGAAATGTAGAAGGAACCAGAGACTCAATTCTTAGTGGCTTTATTCATATATAGTGGCTCTATCATTCCAATAACCCCAGAAGATCAGACCTAAGAAAATAATGATATATGTTTAAATGCCTTTTAAAATTTTTATTTAATTCTTTACTTCTTTGTTCTGATTTTTGAGCTGTTGGTGTCTGGGTAATGGTTTGCAAAATCAGGCAGGGAAAATCTCCAGGAGTGAGGAAATGTTGGTAGGACATTAAGATATTCACAGATGATGGCTGTAAAGGGGTTTTATTCACTGTTTTGAACAGACTCATTGAATTCACTGGCATTGATAAAGTGGATGGAAGAATTTTTTTTTTAAATAAAATTGGTTAAAGTTTAGGAAACCTCTTGTGGAATTGCAGTGTACAACACTACTGCTATCCATTTAGCTGCACTTCTCTTTTAGATATTAAACAGCTGGCTTCTGCAGACCTGAATGTTTAAGGTTAAATCCTTTCACCTTTCTAACTCCTGAGGATTGTCAGAGATTGTATCAGAGTATATGGTATATTTTTAATCACCATGGTCTCCCTGCAGGCCAGAATAATTATTTTCAGTGTACTGTATATTATCAATTACATTGATTTCCATTTTTTTGCAAGCTTTTTAAGGAAGCATCTTTAACCTCTTAAATACATTTTTATTAAATATGACACCCACTTCTCAAGCCATGTATCAGGGACCAGAACTGGTTATGAATCCCACAAGCTTTGGCAGGAAATAAAACCAGATGGGTCACAAAGTACAAGACAAGGCAGCAAAGCAAATTCATAGGCATGGTTTACAACAGCTGCTGATAAACTCATTGCAGGACTGATATTAGCTCCCCTACTTCTACCTCAGCTTAAGCTAACATGGCATGATTAGATAAACTGCCTGGAGAGCTAGGGACATGATTTCTGGTGCAGGTACCTTCTAACTTCCACCAGCCTTTACATGCTGGCAAGTGTCAGAGGCTACTACTCCCAGGTTTTTGCCACTTTCTCAGACTGCAGTTGGCTTTCCAAAGTCATTCCTTGTTTTACAGTCAATGGCTCATAGTAGGGGATGGCAGATCTTGTAGTCAGCAAGGCTGAGGAGCCCAGAGTGCCCCCTGAGAAGCCCAGGCCGGTTCACTCACATTGATATGACAAAAAGGAAAGGAAAGGTGGATTTGGGGGAGGGGAGGCAAATGGCTCAGCGAAGATGGCTGTGTACCCCGTAGGGGACCTGTAAGATCTGGAAGGGTGAGAAAAGTTTATAGAGGTCAGGCATCTACAAGGCCATGCATCTGAAGACTGGTTGGACAGAACAAGGTAATGGCAACAGCTGTGTGTTTGAGGGAATTCCCTGATGTAAAACCATCCAACAAGCTGTGCTCAGCTCAGCTGCTGCTGCTGCCCACCACTGATCCACAGCATGGTGACATATCATCATGACACACATTTTCTATTGTCTACTCTATTTTTAGTCAGTAGAATTGATGTTGCTCTGGACCTTGTTGAAAAATATGTTTTTATCTGACATGAATGCAATGACTTCTTGTTCATGTGAATGGGAAGCAGAATTATATCGCGTATATTCTATATTAACTATTTGCTATGCATTTTTTTGTTTTACAGACATCAAAATATTTTTACTATATAATAAAGTCAACAGGCTCTGTCTTGAGGCATCTATTGCACAGTCAGTTAGAACCGCCACTTGCAATCAAGACAATGAATCACAAAAATTCAGGTGGATCACAGATCATCAGCTTATGAGTGTGAAACTGAAACTATGCCTGGGGGTGCCATTGAAGAAGGATCAGGCCATGGTCACCCTGTATCCCTGTAATCAAAAAAGTGAGCTCCAGTGGTGGGAATGCAGAAATGAAAGCCTCCTTGCAATACAAGGAGAGGATTTATTTTTAAGTCCTGGCAACGAAGAGCACGATAATGTTTTGTTAAAGAAGGAGCTGAGTGCAAAGAATAAATGGAATATCTATGGCGCCGCAGACATTTTATGTTCCCAGGGATATGAAGGTACAGAAAATTGATTCTTTCATCCTTTGCATTAATTCCTTTGTGAGTGTTAGAGTGTTTAGGATTTTTGACTATTCTGACTCCCTCAGTGACCACCAGTTTTAGAAAATCCATGCACTGAAGTACTTAACCTTGAATTTAATGTCATATTTATGTCCAAGCATGTATTATACACACACACTGTTTTAGTCTATGTATTATAGTACATTCGTATTTCAAGTACTATAAGTATTACATGTACTCTCTATATATTCTATAAATACATATTATTAGTGATTATGTATATACATAATTACTCTCATACTATGCAAAATTATTCTCTAAAGTCACTATTGCTCACCATACTGTCACCACATTAACACATTAACACTGATAAGTTTTTTGTACAGTCACAGGGAGATGAAATTTACATCCCCATGAATGAAGCACAATATGGGTGAGTTGAGAATGGTCTGAAAGTACTGATTTTAGTAGAGGAAGTATGGCTTCTTTGACTCAGCAGATGAGGACACTCATGGAACAATCACAACTCTACAACTCCCTGAAAGGTGGTTGTAGTCACATAGGGGTTGGTCTCTTTAACCAGGCAGCAACTGGCAGAATCAAAGGACAAAATCTCAACCTGTGTCAAGGGAAATATAGGTTAGATATTAGGAAAAAGTTTTTCATGGAAAGAGTGATAAAGTACTGGGACGATCTGCCCGGGGAGGCGGTGGAGTCACCATCCCTGGATGTGTTTAAAAAAAGACTGGATGTGGCACTTGATGCCATGGTTTAGTTGAGGTGTTAGGGCATGGGTTGGACTTGATGATCTTGAAGGTCTCTTCCAACCTAGTACTTCTGTGAATTCTGTGAATTCTGCAAATTCTATGAATTGAATTATAATCACGAGTGCAATTACCTTTTTTGACTAGCTGAAGTCTGATTGTTCTGAATGGCTTTCCCACATCCAGAATGAATGCTCTAAAAGCCACTTCACAGGATATTTGAGCACTGAACTGTTAGCTTTGCATGTGGGAAGCTGCTTCACTGTATGAGATACTTAAATGGTCACTGGAATAAAACAAGAGAGAGATAGTCTAATATATGTTTACTTTTTTTCCAGGAATCAAGACTTATAAATATTAGTTCCTGCTCTTGCACGTGTTATACAAATCTTAACATTGTTTGAAGTAGAAGTATCTTAGGGTAGAGTTCCTGAGCCTTATTAAGATTGTAAAAGCAAGCTTGTAAGAAATACAATTTTGGACGTCATCTATGGTATATTACTTTACATCAGAATAGCACTGCTCTAAAACATATGTCAGCAGCCGAAGCCTGAAAAAGTGCTGAAACAATTTTTTTATGTTTATGGGACAGGAGCCATGGAAAGCACTTTGAGATGCAATTCTGCCACAGACTTTACTTTTTCCCTAGTTTACATCCATTTGTTACTTTTGATATTCACGTTATTGTTTTGTCTTCTCAGAGACCTTCACGCTGCTAGGAAATGCTTTTGGGGCGCCGTGTGTCTTCCCATTCCAGTACAGGCAGCAGTGGTGGGCAGAGTGCACGGCCGCGGGCCGCGCCGACGGCTGGCTCTGGTGCGCGACCACCGCCAGCTACGACACGGACCAGCGCTACGGCTTCTGCCCCTCCAGAGGTGAGGCACCTGCTCCTCCCAGCTCCCCTCGGAGTGCACTGGCAAACCAGCATAATGTCCCGGGGCAGAATATGGTGATCTTTATAATAACAGCTCATAACTCACAAGAATGTATTTTAGTACTCGCTGCATCGCCGCCTGCTGCAGCTCGCGATGCAAGGAAATAACACGTTGCACGAAGATGTGAAGACAGTGATTGAAGACTAAAACAGCATTCAGTTCCCACTGACTGTGGGGGTGTTTGCTGAGCAGCACAATAATTCTGTGCTCCTTACTGCTTCCCAGCCAGGATGTGTGCTGTCACTGTTGTACAATCCTCCTCTGAGGACTACTGTTGTGATGGATGTGGGCACAAAAATGAACACTGTAGGAAGATTGATGTTGTAGTTAATGTTTCAATCTGCATGTGAATATATTTTTTTGCTAAAGTAGAATGTGTCCTTTTACTCATGCTTATAAGCCCTGCTCATATTGTCCAGGAAGCAGCCTTTCCACCCCTTTGACATCTGCCTGGCATTTCTCTGCAATTTCAATCACTTTCTTCTATTTCTGTGGTCACTTCCCCCTCTATCTCCCTTTATGGCCTGGAGAGCTTTGCATTCATGATGTTGAAATCTCCACCTGACACATCTCATCTTTCCTCTATATTTCTCCCCATGTGTCCTGTTCAGCATTGTCTTTTTTTATTAGAATGCCTCTTTACTCCACTTGATTTAAAGTGTATCTTCCGTGTGGCACACATCCCTAGTCAACTATGCTTTCCAGGCTCCTGCAAAGATACCTCACACATGGAGCCCTGAATGTGTGTGACATAGGGTCTTGAATAATTTTCAGAGTTTTCGAAAGCTAGTCCCAGCTTTCAGTTCTTTTTTATAAGTTAATCTTCATACAGACTTCTGGGAATGATCAAATACCTGATAAAATTTTATGTTGTGCTTGGTTGAGCATGTAGAGATCTTCAACAAACCAAAGATGCAAAGGCAATTAGAGGAGGAGCATTGGTGCTGCTCAGCACCATTACTGTGTGACAGGCACATCCAGAGGCTCTTTGAAAGGGGAAGGGATTTTCTAAGAACTTTTTTTGATGCTAAATTCAGGTCTAGAGTTAGTTCTTACAGCTCTCAGAGGGAGCTGCTGTCCAGAGAGAGAAGGAGATGCTGCACATCTTTTCAAAATTTTCACCTGGGACTTCTGCCACACACTCCGTGCAATGTATTTTCCTATACAATCACTTTCCTTGGGGTGATTCCTGACTTGTCTCTCTTCATGGAGCAGGAGGCAGTATAGGCCAGCTTTACCTGTCAGCTTACAAGCCTTAATTTTGTCTTTACCCATCTGCTCATAACATTTTCAGTGGTCTTGGAAGAGCAGCCCAGGTGAAATTTAAGGAGATGAATGAAAACCTGCCACACAGAATGAGAACCTGTAACTCAGTTTTCTGTTGGCAAGTTACTATGACCTCTGCTGCTATTCTTTCCACAGATAAAGACAGCACATGGACTACAGATCTGTCAAGAAATGTTCACTACCAAATAAATTCTGACTCAGCTCTCACGTGGCACCAAGCCAGGAAGAGCTGTCAGCAGCAAAATGCAGAATTACTGAGTATCACAGACATTCATGAACAAACATACCTTAAAGGTAAGGCAGCAGAGCAAACTCTGGGTTACATTCAGGATCTGTTCAGGCCATCATAAGAGCTAAGGATTATTTAGTATGATTTTGCCCATTGCCTTTGGACCTAAATATGTGTGGGTAAGAAAACAAAATCTTTTAGAATTTGCAAGTTCATATCAAAATTGCTGCCAAATTTACATAGAATTCAAACTATTTCAGCATCCTGCAAGTGTAACTGTTTGAGTTAATATTTGAAAAATCTTATTTTATATTAAAACGTTTTTTTAAATTTTGATGGAGGAAAAAATCCTGAAAAGTAAATTAAAGTCTTACTTTTGGTCAAAAGGAAACTTCAAAAAAAATTGAAAAGGAAGAAAAAAGATTTATCTTTTTGCCAAAAGAAGGACACGTTTTTCTTCAAATGCAGTTTTGACAGCTGTTTTTCTCATTCACTTGGCAAACTGGAAAATATCAGTTATTTCTAGATATAAAATTGCAGCTTCACTTATCCACATATAGATGAAAGAATGATATGGAAGAAATATTTATTATTGATTTTAAGGATTAATTTACTTCTAACAGATTTATTATTGTTGTTTATACTTATACTCTACGAATAATTCCACTTTAATGTACAGAATTTAGCCTATTCTGCAGAAGCAATTTTGTTTTGGATATACTCTGTGAATATAATCTGTGTTCATTTTGCATTAGTTGATAGAACAAAAGAGGGTGTTTCTTTTTGCAGTATTCGAACTTAGGCATATTTAGGTACCACAGTATCTACAGATATTTGCAGTTAGATATTCAGGAATTGCAAGTCTTCCTGGAGACACTGGTAGTGACCATTGCTAATGCAAAGGAGATTTATAAAATAATTTCTCTTATTTTTGTAATTTAGAATTAACAGAAGGTACAGATTCTGCACTATGGATTGGACTCAACAGACTGGACTTGAGTAGTGGATGGGAGTGGATTGGAGGCAGCCCTTTCCAGTACTTAAACTGGGCTCCAGGTAGATGTGACTTTGTTTGACTTTGTGTTTCCAAAGAGAAAATATACATGCCTCAAACACTGCTGTAAGTTTTCTTATCAGCTAGATATGCCATGAGATAAGTATTTTAGCTTTTCTTGCTTCAGCTTTAGAAAAATCTCTTTTTCTATAGCAATATAAGACAGAAACCTTCAATGTATTGCAAAAATATTTTAGCTGTGAAAGCAACACTGCCTGTCCCAAAAATATTCAGTCTTCCATTTCTTGACTAGCAACTAAAGTGTGAGTTTACAGGTTTGTATCCACTTGCCTAACTCACACACTACATTTCATACAGACATTTCCAGGACTAGAGACATAGCTTAGCTCTTGCCAAAGCTGGGAAAGACATGACCACCATCACTTCATCCAGGAGTGTTCTCTCATGTGGATTTTAGACCTTAGAGCTCTGTTTTTCTTTCAGAAAAGTTCATTTTTTTTCTCTGTACTTTTCCCAAAGGAAGCCCATCTCCAGAATCTGGAAAGCTCTGTGCAGTTTTGAATCCTGAAACAAAAACTAAATGGCAAAATTGGGAATGTGATGAGAAACTTGGTTATATTTGTAAGAAAAGGAACTTTACTTTGTTTCCTTCAGGTATGTTGATATATATTGATAATTTAAGTAGAATCTGTTGTCTGAATCGCTCAAGATAAAGATGAACAGAAAAATCTTACTAGAAATGTAGTTATTTCTTGTTTCTCTGATTTGCTTTTTACAATGATTGCAATCTCTCTAGTCTGATCTCTAGTTCCACAACACACAGACTGAAACAGATAAAAGCAAAGACTGTCCAACTAGTCCCTCCTGTCTGTTTCAGTGGCCAAGTCTCCTTCTAAGTACACACACAGCTGACCATCAAAAGGGAGAACAACACAAAAGGTTTTTTTTTCAGAAGAGAAACATTAGTAAAAATAAGCCCCCAAAAAATGTATAACTTAGTGTGGTTCTAAGTAATTTTCCATGACTTGTGGTCAACCAGCATACAGATGAGCAAGTTCAGAGTTCACTGCAGAAGTGGTGGGAGATTGACGATGGAAGATTGACAGATTGAAGTGAGAAAAGATATTTTAAGTGCATGAAGATTTCCCTGTTGGTGTTACCCTATGTATTCATCTAGCTATAAATTTGTCTTGATGGCTTTTACTCTATCAGTATACTTAAACCTTTAAAAATTCAAAAACCTTCTATGTTAGCTGCAGATCATGTCTGATTCCTCTTATCTGACAAATAACTACTAGGTGATACAGAAGCTGAAAAAACGAATAAATTACAAAACCAATACATTTGATTAATACATTAAAAATGAATAATTTGTTGCAGAGGTTTGATAAACTTAGAATTTGTACTAGACATTATTTCTGTGAAAAAGCTTTCCTTCTCCAAGCTAAAAACTGCCTGGTTTAGAGAATCATATTTATGTCTACTACATTTTGTGTTCATTGTTTCCTTATAATGAGAATTTCAAAAGAAAGTTCTTAGTTTGGAACTTCTGCACAGATTAAGTGGAAGTATTTTCAGTGTCATGCCCCTTGCATTGCAATTGAGCTCCTCTAAAGCCTCGGTACGTGCTCCTAGGTGACCCCGGGCCTGTTACTTGTCCACATGGATGGGTGCCCTATGGAGAGCACTGCTACAGGATCTTCAGGGACAGCAGAGGATGGGAAGGAGCTTCAACCTCTTGCCAGAAGGAAGGGAGTCACTTGGCCAGCATCCAAAGCCTTGAGGAGCACAGCTTTATGGTGTCTCAGCTTGGGTACAGTGAGTGTTTCCAGGGGGTCTCTTGCCCTTGCCTGTATGGAAATCAAGACACCTGAATTGATAGTTCCTGCTGAATTCTGGATGTTGTCAAAGCTCTGATTTTATTTATTGCCAAAATAATTGATGTAGGTCAAGGGGCTGGGCTTAGGGGCTTTCGCTGTTTTTGTCATTTTGTTGAAAGAAGCTTAAAACTTTTACACACTAAGTTACATAAAACCAGTATTTTAAAACTTGGCTAGTGCAATGGAACTGAAAAGTAACTATTCAGAGTTCTATCATACCATCGTGGTGTATCAGCATAAGGCTGGTAATTCACATCCACTGTTATGAGGAAGAAGAGCAAAATTTTTTCATCCAGTGCAAGGATTGCCGTACATCTTAATTTTCCAAAGCATACAGTCTTTATTTTAATATCTATCTGAAAATAATAATTTATAAAATTATCATAAAACATACTAAATAATTTTATGCTTCATTAATTTGTGAAAGGAATTCTATGTCCAAAGCTGCATGCCTGGTGCTGTGGAGAGGGTAGAGTGCCAAAAGAGGTCTTATCTCTGTTTTCGTCTTTAGAGCCAACAGACAAGCTGTGGATTGGGCTGAATGACCGTAAGGTTCAAATGTATTTCGAGTGGAGTGATGGTACCCCAGTGACATACACAAAGTGGCACCTGGGAGAGCCATCCACTACAAACAACAGACCAGAAGACTGTGTCCTGATCAAGGGCCAGGTGACATTACTCAATACATATTTTACTTCCACATTAAAACTAACTCCTTAATTAAAGCATAACATGCTCAGCAAATGGCTAATGCCAGAAAAAGAGATGTAGGGATTGAATTGAGTGACATTGAGAATGAGATCAAATGTGATCTTTAGAAAAAAAAAAAGAAAGCATTACTGCATCACTGGTGAAATTTTCTCTTTGAGTACATCTGAAAGTCACAAATGAAATTATTAGGGCTATGAAACTGGTCTCTGAAGGTAATTTAGAGTACATACATTCTCTCCTTTTCCTCTGGTGGTAATGATGGTATATGGGGATCTCTGACTCCTGCTGGCTCCTCTTTGCCTGCTCATTTGCCATCCCATAGCACAAGTCCCTGTGCAGGACCCAGCACAACAGGTCAGGGAGCAGCTCCATTCACTCTCCTCCCTCCTTATCACTGCCAGCTGTGGCTACACTGCTATAGCACAGTCTACTATTTCACTGAATGTGAGCAGATTTGGTTTTAATATCATGCAGGAAAATTGGATAAGGAAAAAAAATCCATTTAAAAAAAAAATAAAAGGAGAAAGAAAACAAAAAAGTTTCATTATAAAGAAAGACATTATTTATCTTCTTTAGATTATTTATCTTTATCTTGTTTTTATTTCAAACTTTCTCCTGACACAGAATGGCTATTGGGCAGACTATGTCTGTGAGAAAAAGGCTGGCTACATTTGTAAAAAAAAAGCTACATCACAAATAGGTGGAGAAAAAGAAATTACTGCTCCAGGTTGCAAAAAAGTAAGTATGTGAGAATGGAACATCAGTTTCTCAGATGAAGTAGATACATTGTCTGAGAATCAATTAGAATTATTTGAATTATTTGTGTTGTTTACATGGAAGGGGTTTTTGGTTTTATTTATTATGAAATTTCTCTTTCTCAATTACTCTAAACTTCAGAAAACCATTTACCATTTTAGAAATCGCTGAGGAGGAATCTGTAATTCCACTGCAAAAAGTTTCTAGTTCATAATATTCATTATCATTGTGCTTCATTAATTTTTAAATGGCAGATTTCACTTAATACATGATATCACAATTATTTAAATTTGTATGAAAATCCTAAACATGTCACAGGGCTGGAGAAGATATGGGACCTACTGCTATTTTACTGGACATGTTCCAGCAACGTTTTCAGAAGCAAACACCACTTGTGAAGGAGAAGAAGGTTACTTAGCCACAGTTGAAAGTAGGTATGATAATGACTTTTGCTTCACTTTTAAATAGCTGAAGATTGTATTTTATGAAATATTCCTAGAAAAGCTAACACCAAGCAGCAAAGTGGTTAAGTAACAGATGAGGTGTCTAGTTGAATAACAAAAAAGTCTTGCTTTTTTTGTTGTTTCTATGGAATCTGAATCCTATGGAGGGTCTTCTCCTCCAGTCTGAAGGGAAGAATAGGAGAAAAAATTCCATCATCACATTAGACAAGTAGGATTTGGGTAAGCGACTTTGTTTTCACTTGGGTCTTTATGATGTCTTTTACAGGTATGAACAAGCCTATCTGACTAGCCTTGTTGGGCTGAGGCCTGAGAAATATTTCTGGCTTGGCCTCTCTGATGTGCAGGATCGAGGCACTTTCAGCTGGGCCAATGGTGAAGCTGTCTCCTTCACACACTGGGATGCAGGAATGCCTGGTAGGTGCTGTCAGGAGGGATGGTGGATGCTTTCTGAAATTGTGGTCCCTTTTTAGGTTCCATGGGTAATGTCCTCTGAATTCTATGTTTTAAACTTTTGGTATATTTTACAAGTACTTGCAGTTTTCAAATTCCATATTCTAACTTCAAAGGGAAAATTTTAAACTGCAGTTTTATATTAGGACATCTGATATATTTACCCATTAGGTTAACTTTTATCCCATCTTCACAGGGAGATAAAAGGAGTTACAAACGAGTCCTGAGACTATTCCACACTTCTAGTGAAAAAGTTAGCATGGGAGAAGAGTTTCAAACAGAGCAACTGTAATATGGATTTTGAGTTAGAATTCCAAACTCAAAGTATCAAAAAATCATTATGCCATTATTATTATTATGTGTGATACTAAGAAAACTGCATTCATGGGTTCATACTGTGCAGAAAGCACAAAAAACAAGATTTCATTATGCCATGAGGAAATCTGCTCTCCAAGGGATATTCTATGTTCCTCTTAGTGATCATTTGTCTGAAGACTTTTCTTGAAAACCTTCAGTGAGGTTATAGAATAAAAACAATAAAAAATTGTGAAAGACATAGACTAATGAAACCTTAGCAAATGCCATAAGATGCCAGGGAATTTATGGTGTCAGATGATCAGAGTGTGTAGAGAGCACTCAGAGGTCATATTAAGGCGTTTTCCCTCTCTGACCATCCAAGTGCCACTCTGGAGTCACACTCACACCACCTGAGCTGGGACCAAGATCCCTCCCCAGCTACACCCCCACACTCACACAGTCAGACAAGGTTTCCTTAACAGCTTGAACCCAGGTTTCCCCAGATGTTTTGATCCCTAAAATAATTCAATCATGGTGCAATAATAAAATAACAGCTTGAGCTGAGTGCCTCCGAGGAGGGTCCACGAACAAAGGAAACCCTGGGCTTTTTTACCCTTACAGTCTAAATGCAGTAATGTCTGGGGTCCTTGGCCCCTGCCAAGTTTTTGGGTGTCCATTCATGTGGCTGGAGCACTGGTGCCTGTGCCCTTTGCTATGGAAAGGGTCAGCACTAGTTCACAGCCCTTTGCCTTGGGTCCCACCACCCAGAGCTCAATCTCTAGCTGGCACTGCAGCTTGTAAACCAAACCACCTGCAGCAAATACAT
The DNA here is from genome assembly GCA_013397075.1 of Rhabdornis inornatus. Lineage (NCBI taxonomy): Eukaryota > Metazoa > Chordata > Aves > Passeriformes > Rhabdornithidae > Rhabdornis > Rhabdornis inornatus. The sequence goes on from VWZS01009562.1 coordinate 276,055, forward strand.
TCCTCAACAATCAGCCTGGAACAGTAAAGAAAAATATGTTTCCTTGAATCTGTGTTCATTGAGAAGAAAATGGACTTTCTGTGCTGGAAAGTTTCTTCCTGAGGGTATATTTGGAAAGTCAATTTCAAGCTGAAATATCAAGAAAATAGATTATGGAGCAAATTGATGGCATGAAGTCAGGAATAAGCATGGCTGCAAAAGTATCCAGGAACTATTAAGATTACATGAAATAAACCCTTTTCTTTAATATGTAACCTCCTGGTAAAGCTGCTTTGACATCTAAGCTTTGCAAAAAGACAAATTTGGTGCCAACATTTAAAATGGTTACAGGGAGATATGGGGAAATAAAGGTGAATGAGTCATTATTAAATTAGCTGAATCTTTAATAAAGGAAATATAGTGGGAAAGATATATAAAACCACTTCTGGAAAGGGAGCTCATACTTATAGATCTCACAGATCTTCACACAGAAGGTGAAAGCATATGAATGTGGGAAATCTAGTAAGTGTGGTCTATCTCAATTGCCCAAAAGCCTTTCAGCTAATCTACCCTAACACAGAAAAGCTCTTACATGAATAAAAATACTGATAAAAGGGCACTGACTGGAAGGTGGATTTTTGTTTTATTGAGGCTATTTTTTACTGGGGAAGTGTGTTCACCAACATAACCTGTGCCAAAGCCCATGCTGTTCAATATATTTGCAGACCATCTGGAAAATGTGCAATAGTGAGGTGACAAAATTTGCTGATGAAAGTAAATTATTTCTGATAGCAAAGACACCTGTGAGAAAACTCAGGACAGTATCAGGAGAATAAGGGAGCATGATAAGTAAAACAGTGGGTGAACTTTGATGCAGGTAAAGGATGCTCTTAGGAACAAACACATGTCTTGAATTGCCATAAAATGATGGATTTATAGATGAATTTCATTTCAGCTCCTGGCATCATGTTAGACAGGTCCATTAAAACTGTCTGTGCCCAACACAAATTAAAAAAACAAAACAACTAAACAAAAAAAACACAAATAAAATATTAAAAATACTTATGAAATTAAGAAAGAGCATAAATAAGCCATTAAATAAGCCCATTTTGTGCTTTTGACTGCATCTTGTGTGATTTAGCAGCTCTGTTTCCCTCTGAGAGAACAATCTAAAATTACAGCAAACATCATGGGATAAGTTTCATCCTGAAGCTGTCTAGGTTTGCACACCTGCCCTCTGTATGCACCAGCGGGGTTGTTGCCATCTATGTGAAAACCACTTGTGACTAAGTATCTCATGTAAAACAGGCTTAACATAAATAGGAATGAGATTCTCACTTGAAAACATAAGATTTCACTGTAAAGACTCTTACTCTACTTTCTACCTAAAGAATTAATTATGCAGGACATTCAAAATATAAAAAAAAAAAGGTAGGATTTTATACTGATCATGACCTCCTCAAACAGAAAATAGTGCTCTGCTTGTATGAAAACCACCTAAAATATAAAGTTGTTTTTCAAATGTTATTGCGTGGCAAAAAGTGAATGGCTGCTGCTCAAAGATTTTGACAAAGAATTTAAAAATTCACACTTTAGAAAATATTCAACGTTTGCTTTGCATTTTTTTTCTCATGAAGGAAATAATCCAGGATGTGTAGCCATGAGAACTGGGACTGCAGCTGGATTATGGGATGTTCTTGACTGTGAGACAAAGCAAAAATATATTTGTAAGCAGTGGGCAAAGGGTGCAACAGTTCCACCTATTCCAACTACTGCTCTGGTCCCTACATGCCCTGAAGGTTGGGTATCAAACAACCATGGAAGTTCCTGTTTTAAAGTAAGTGCTTAAATAGTTAAAAGAATTAGAAGGGAGGGAAGGGAAGGGAAGGGAGGTGAGAAGGGCACAGGAAAGAAAATGAGGAAGTTTGTGCTTCAGGAGTAGAAGGAACTTGAGCAGGAAATGGAAGAAGCAGAACATAAATATCAAGGCCCAAGAAAGACAAAAGAAAAGAAAAAAGAAAAAAATAAAAGAGAGAAAAATCAGGAAACAACTCCATATTAAAATTATTACAAGGAAAATATCAAAAACATCAGGAGCAGCAAAGCTGGTGTGTTGGTGCTGCTCTTTATGTTAGTTGTGCAAAGATGTGGTATTTGTCTGAGACGTGACAGTTCAGGGAATGAACAGAGAAACAATGAAGTGCAGCCTCCAGCAGCACAATGCCTAAGGCTAGACCTGCCTAAAATCAGCACATTACCCCATTAAAAAAAAAAAGATAAAAAGTCACAAAAGGTTAATTAAACCACTGTTTATGAAAGACATTTACTTGAGAGTTTCTGATGCAGAGCTACAGATAACTTGTGTTTGAATTACAGTCAGCTATATCTGAGCAGGCACAGAAAAGGAGTTTGAAGAAGAAATGAGTGTAATGTGTGAACAGTGATTTAGGATCATGCAAAGTTGGAATGTGCTAAGTGTAAGATACTTTTTAGCAATTTATTGGATGAATGAGTCTTTTTCCTTTTGCTTTTATTTTACTTTTAAATTTTTAAATTTTTTCTTAATTTCTTTCAAATTCATCTGGAAAGCTATTTATTTGGGCTCCCTTATCCCCAAAATATAATTTTAACTTTGGTCAAATCTGTGCTTGTTGTCTCTTCAGCTAGTTAGACACCATACTACACATGTAGAGTGAGATCTGTAAATTACCATGAGGTCATTCTTTTGCCTGAATCTTCAGACTCCTCCCAGACCATTTTGCCTCTCCACCACAGTTACTCTTTTTTCTCTTCACATTGAAGTTGGCTTGGGCCCTCCTCCAGTTAAACAAATTAAAGGGAGTTGGGAAGTTCCCTTTTCCTTTCTAGCAATTCCGTTTTCTTTTTAAATTCCAGGAACAGAGTAGGAAATGCTATTTCTCTTATGGACTTTTACTTGGCTCATATGAACCTCCTTTATGTTTAAGCAAGACTATAATTCTTTTATTATTGTAACATGTATATAATATGTTTCAAATTAATTTCTCCATAGTGTTTTTGCAGATCAAAAATTAGAAAGAAATCATGGTTCGAAGCTCGAGATTTTTGCAGACAGTTAGGAGGGGATCTGGTCACCATTAACACTAAGGAGGAGATACCATTACTAATCAAAGCAATAAGGTTGGTATTTGATGTGTGCTTATTTTAGCAGATTTAAAGACTTTTCGTATGAACTATTATGGATGAGCCTAGATGATTTCTGAAATGTATGGATTCCTCAAAAGCCAAAAGACCTGTGATACATTGAAATTCATCGATTCAGTACTTTTTAAACCTTTTCATGGAAAAAAAAGAGTGATTTGTGTCAAAATTCGAGAAAAATTTTAAAAGATCTCCACCAGTATAGCGATTACTAGATACAGTGTATCTAGATATAGATACTATACAGATACTAGATACAGAAAATGTGATCAATGTATCTACTGTAGTAGAAGTAGATATGTATCTACCTTGCAATGGTCAGTGCTGAAACCACTTTTTGAATCTGTGAAGGTTTTCCCTAAGTAAATAGTACATTAGGGAAATACATGATCAATACTACTAACAAGTCTGATAACTAAGCTATTGACACTGAACAACAGAAATATTACGCATTTCTATAAAAAACATGTATATGCACTTCACCAGAGGTAATAGGGAAATTTGCAACTTCACTGCTTTTACAATGTGCTCTAGAAAGTTCAACAATGCATTTCTGGGTTTTTTGTGCTGGTGTTTACACACTGCTCTGCCCTGTAATTTCTTTTAGAACCACCCGCTGTGGGTGGGAAGCAGCTTGGCTCGGTATATTTTCCTTGAATCCAGATGAAGGATTTGCCTGGAGTGATGGCTCTCCAGTGAGTATTTTAATTTTTCATCATATCTGTTTGCTTAAGATATTTTGGTATTTGTACATATACTTTTTGCCTTTTTGCTGTTATCCTCATTAAAGAAAACACCGATCCTACAAACATTCATGTAGCTGCAAATCTGTACTGTCATGACTTATATCACAGCTAAACATTTTAATACATGGAAATTATCTGTATCTCATCAGAATCTGTAGGTCTCTGTGTAACACTCCAATTTATTTTCACTTCCAAGGAGATCATATTTACACCTAAGGTCAAAATATAAAAATTTATTATACTGTACCATGTCTCTGGTAAAAACATCTAAAGAGCTAATAAAATAGCAAGCATGTTTCCCAGTACACTCCTGAATCCCCCAGTAAGTGATGACTCAGGGTCTTTTAGAATTGGAGCTGATATCTGTAATTTTAATTTATTTATTTCTGGGACTTTATCAAGTCATCTCTTGAGCCCATGCAAATATCTACAACTGTGTAAAACATTTCTGCAGGATTCAACTCTTTATTACCCTCCATTTACTACTACACCCTCTTCTTTGTTTTTTTTTTTAACACAAGCAAGGACGTTTATCTTATCCTGTTCACATTACTTTCCATAAAGGTTTCAGAAAGGGTCGTTATCAAGAATTCTTGACAATATAATAAGTAGGTTGTATCACATGGGTCTCCCCATTTGGGTGTCAGTTTCTTCAAAGGAAACTCCTCTAGATTTGGAGGACGTGACTTCCCTCCCAAAAGTCACACTCCCATCCTCATAAACCTCAGGTTTTCCCTCAGGGAAGGGAAAAAGTAATGCTGAATTGATGCATCACATGGTCACTGCCACCAGACAGATATTGGACAATGTAATTTTGAACCAGGCCAGATGTGGAGTGGAAAGTACCCTGTCTGCACATGATTAGCGTGAGTGATATGTGGGTAAAGTTCATAGCCAGGCAGAGTTCATTAGAAACAATTCCTTTGCGTGTTTCTCTTCTGTCTGTGTCTGTAGCTCAGGGCACAAACAAGAGGAAAAGATCTCCATGGCAAGACAGCCATGTCTGAACACTGACATCATTGGCCCACTCTAAAATCCTTATACCTACAGCTTTCCCTGCATTGCCAGATCTTTTTAGCTAAAACCAGATTCTTTGAGACAAAAGCAATTAATTTCTGTTTTCCAGTGGAAAGTACAGCTACCAAAACAGGTGAGAAGAGTAACAAAATTGATTTCTTCTATAGGTGAGGTACACAAACTGGGATGATAGTTCAAGGAATTCAGGACGACGCAAGTTTTGTGGCTCATTACATTATGCAAGATATTCTGAACTATGGTCTCTCTTGGTGTGCCAAGTACAGCAAAACTGGGTTTGCCAAATAAAACAAGGTAGATTTCTTCTCTTTTGGCAAGATTAAAAAGCTTTAATAAGTAGTTGCTTTCTAAGTTAAGTTACTGGAGAAAGAGACAAAATTTTGAAGAACTACCTTTTCCAAATGGAGGTCAAGGGCATTAAGTAACATATTATGAGCAAATATTTTTCAATTATGGATGATAACAATGAATTGATGGGGTTTTTAAAATAAATTAGGGTGTATAATTAATCCATGTATTTGCAAGATTACAAATTTTTTTACTATTAAGAAGCTTTTGCTTTTATTTTTGTAAAGTTGGAGGTAAGGAGTTTTAAGGGCTTGTATTGTATTCCTTACAATACTGGTTTTTATACTAACACAGATGAAGCTAAAAATCAAGTATGATATATTTGTCAGATTTTTTGGCACTTCAGGATCTGTAGAATTATTCAGGATTCTACCGCTTTTGGAAAAGCAATAGTTCACAGCAGTGCTATTTCTTTTCCTATCCCAACCAGAAATAACTCACAGTCAGTATATGTGTGTATATATATCCGCATATAAATATATGTACATAAAAATAGTGTAAATATATGTACATAATATATATATAAATACATGTACATAAAGTCATGTTTCCTTTTCAATGAATATTACTCAGAGAGTTTTTTTGATAGAGCTAAAATAAATCTAGTGGAAATTTTCTCCTTCTGGATGAAAATACTCCCAGGTGAATTATGGAATATCTACTGATGGATCAGTGAAGGAGCTGTATGCTACAGTTTTAAGTGTTTCAGATAAATCTACTGTGACTTACAGGCTGGCAGAGCAATTTTACCTTGCCTTGCTCTGTGCAGGAATCTGATTCAGCCAAAGCTATGGCTTTGCTGATGTGAAGCATAGTTTATGATAAAGTTAAAGTAGACGACCTTGCACATTGAGCAGTGTGAAGCTGAACTGTGTGGCTAAGCCTGCTTGCTAGTCAGTGGCAAAGGGGTGGAGAATCCTGCTCTGTTCCTCACTCCTCTTGCAGTTAGTCTACAAGCTACGTCATAACACACTCTACAGAGATGCAACATGCCTTCTATTTTCTTCTTTTGCAGGAGCATCATTAAAACCTGAACCCATTGACACATATGGTAGGTATTTGTATATATTTATTTTTATTATTCATATTTTTTTCCCTGAAATTGTTACTCTAAAAAAACCTTTTGTGTTTTACGCATATAGAATTTAAAGGTACCTTATTTATCTTCCAGAATATAAAACCACTGCAGATGGATGGGTCATATATGAAGATAAGCTCTACTATATCAGCGAAGAACAGGTTTCCATGGAAAGAGCCCAAGAGTTTTGCAGGAAGAATTCTGCAGACCTAGCTGTTGTTAATAGTAACAGTGAGAGAAGGTTCCTAACGAGAGCACTAAAAGAAAATGTAAGAATCATTATAAACAGACAGTCTAAAGTAGAAATGCTTTTGACAATCTGCTTGCAAAACTTGAGTTGTCTCAGAAGCAAGCCATCAGTATTTTCCCTAATGAAATATCCCCAAATGCACCCTTTGATCCCGTGGGATTTGGCCTCTCCTGTTCCGTGCCAGCTGCACTGATGCAGTTGACAGGAAGATTGATGCAGGAAGGTCCCAACGCTCTTGGGAAGTAGCTGGTCTTTGAGGGAGAATAAAAAAGGAATACCAGTTTCTGACTCAAAATCTGCTTCTTTTCTACTTCCTCCTAAGGGCCTTCAGTGCTGCAGGTCTTGGCTCGGATGTCCCAGATAAAATCCTGACTTCTGTGCCTGGGCGTATAAGCACCATGCTGTGGTTAACTGCAAGCAGGTTCTTTGCTGCTGTGCACTTCAGTGGCTGCTCTGTAGAACTAATCAATGGTGTATCAATTTCTGCTTGTTTTGCTTCAGAGATTTGTTTTTTTAATTGAAATAGTGTCTTTCTGATTTAGGAGAGCTACCAGAGAGAGCAAATAGGTTACTTCATTGGTCTAAGAGTGAGCCTTGATAAAAAGTTCAGGTAAGTTAAGATGATCAGTGCAGCTTCTAACATGTAGAAAAAAATAGAATATTTTATGTAGCTGGAGGTACTGAATATGTTCTCTTGAAGGTCTGTATAAAGCAAAATGGAATAGTCTGAAATAGTCCCAATAGTTTTCCCCAAAATTAAATATTAAAAGAACCTTTTTTCCTTGAGTAAGCACTTAGCCAAAGAAAAGCTTAGCAGCTCTACTCTCCATACACAATTTCTCAAATTTCTTCCAGAGATTTGCCCCATAAATTGGAGTGATACTTCACTACGCTGAATTTTATACCTATAAATGTACACACATACACTTAAAACATCATAGGGTTTCACTTCCTTATGCTTTTTATCTATCTATCTATCAGAGAGGTTCTCCAGAGTTAGGAAGACACAGGCAATGAGTATAAAAGGCAGTCTTTGCAAACTGCTGTTCCAGGAGAAAAGTCAGCAGAAATTTACAGTACAAAAACAGTAACAAGTATTCTGAAAAGACTAACACACAAAACAACTCAAAACTAAACTAAGAGATATCAAAGAGCATGATGCCTTTTGGAAAAGGTAGTTACCTTCCTACTTGCTAGTTAGGATATGTCTGGGAGGTGAAAAAATATGCTTCTGAGGTTGACCTGGAAAAGGTTAGAGGAGATTTGAATTTAACCTTTCTATTTTAATGTATGTATGTATGTAAATCACTTACCTTGAGAAGGGCAGAAGAGGAGTGGGAAGAGAAGTTGATAGTGACTGAGTTGGTAGATGACTTTAACCTCCTGATTTAGGAGTCAAAATAGGGACATAGAGTGTTCCATGGATCCAGTGAGAATCTCCTTTATTCAGATCAATTGTATCAGTGGCAGAAAGACATAGATGAGACAGCTGAATTTCTTTCCAACTTCAGGCTTACTGATCTGATTAAATACTGATTAAAATGTGGTGACAACCTCTTCTTCCTTCAATAGCAATATATTAAAGTAAAAAGCAGGTAAACATGGAAAAAATTCAACTTTGGTACTTTAGAAAGGATGGTTTTAAAGTTGACAGAATGTCCTTTAGTGAAAAATATATCACTGCCGCTCCACTCCCCCCCCCCAAAAGATCAGGGTAAAATCCACAGAAAAGTATTTTCATTCTTGTTTTCACCTATGAAAACACCAGGAATGCTGAGACTGAGAAGAATTATATTAACTAGGAATACAACAGTTATTATAATAACTTAAGATAAAATTTTAATATCCTTCTCTGTATTATGCATTATGAATAACTGATTTTGATTTTTCTTAGCAAATGTTGTTGAAACAATCCTGGCCATTAACAGAAAATAAGCTTGGTGTATTCTTTTTCTATTTTGCAACCAGAAAGATTTTACAGAAATTTCTTCAAATTACAATAACCAATTAAGAAAGGAAAATCTCTAACAGCCAGTTAGAGCCACTGTAGCCAGTTTCCATAAATTTTGATAGACATTCTGTTCATTAACACTATCATGTCACAACCAAAGATATTAATTAATAGCTACTGTATATCTTTTCTTTAAGCTGGATGGATGGAACTCCAGTAACCTATGTGGCCTGGGCTCCTAATGAGCCCAACTTTGCAAATAATGAGGAAAATTGTGTGGTAATGCTGCCAGAGCATGGTAAGTGACAATATAAAACCATTAGATTTTATTTGTCTCTGCTTGGATTATAACTGATGCTGTCAAACATCACACAATCTTTGGTAGATGTTTTCTGCAATTTCTTTCCGGTGACAAACCAACACAATGCAGTAACTCTTCCCAGTCATGGTATCACCAGCCATGGAAGAGTCTATGTCCTTAGAATGGGGAGATTTTAGTAACATGAGTAATTTAAAGCAGATGTTTCTTTCCGGGCTTGTAAGGTTGATATTGCACCTTTTTACAGGGCTTTTCACTATTTTTTTTAGTAAAAATTTGAATTGTCTATCTTCTCTACCATGAATTTAAGGAAATATTTATAGCAGCTACAAGAGATGGAAGCTGAAGGTACGAGTCAATGAGGAAAGAAAAAATACATCTACAGTTTTAAGATACGTTTACAAGTACACTGAAATGAAAATTTCTTGCAAATCCTACAGTTCTGTTTCCTCTTCAGTCTATTTCTGCAACTTAACTGAGGCTAATGGGAATTTAGTATATACATATTGATCTCTCAATTTATGTTGTACAAAGAATTCATGCAGTATGTTTGAACATGGTATTGTGCCACTAGATTGATCTGGTATTTTCTATCTCATCCATTTCTGATCCATTTTCTTTTCAAATTTGCTTACTGCTGTATTTCCCCTGCTGCCTGCAATGTGATGATGCTAGAGCTCAAAAAAATCCCATAAACAGGTATAGACACTGTGGAGAGAGCCCTGAATGAAGAGCAGATGGGCCAGGGAGCTCAAATTAACTACAAGGGGCTACAGTGCTGTTACTATTAGAGCTTATTTGAAGGTGCCATGGTTACTTTGGCTTCAGATCAAGCTGCAGCCTGAAATATAAAATAGAGAAAATGTATTTATTTAAAAAAAGGAAAAAGTGATAAAAAATTATTAATAAATATTAAATACTATAACATATTGAATTTTTTTCAGGCTTGTGGAATGACATTAACTGTGGTTCTGCCAATAAATTCGTATGTGAAAAATCTAACAGTTCTATTAATTCAACATTACCTTCTCCATTGCCTCCCGGCGGATGTCCAGGAAGTTGGATGTTTTTTAACAACAAGGTATGTCAACAAATATCTTCAGTAAATTATGTAAAGCAGTAGAACTGAAAAGAAAATCCTGAAAACCTCACATTTTTAATGAATAGAAAGTAAATGTGGAGAGTAATTACTTAGTCTAAAATGTGCAGACTGGATGGCTAGGCTTTTTTTCAGGTGACAATAGACATTTAACTTTACAGAGAAATACAGTAAAAGTAGATGTATGCTGAATATATTTCAGAGAGCATAGTTTGTGCAGGCTTAAAATACACTGTTGCTGTTTCAGAAAACCTCTCCTCCTCTCTTCATGTACATTATTTTGTTTAGAAATGCAAGTTTGTAATAGTTAATCTTGTAAAAAGCCTGGAAAGGTTAATAAAGAATGTATTTGAGCAATCCCTTTGGCCTTTAGGGGTTCACAAAGCTTTGAATTCAGAAATATGGTGCCAAACTACAATTGATTTGAGTACGGCTTTACATTGAGACACAGTCTGGAAGTCCTTGTTGCTGTAAGAGAAGAGCTTTTGAGTTGAAGCTCCATCTACCAAAGGCTATTTTGTCTACTTTATGTAGACATAATAGCACTGTGCTGCTATTGCATCCTCAGAATGTAAGGATATTTCATACCCTTTGGCAGGATGAACAGTTGTAACCACAGTCATCAGAAGGAGAACAAAGCACAGTAGAGATTATTCCCTGCAGCTGTGTCACCCAAGGCCACATTTTCTTGGTTTCAAATGATGCCTCTATTACCACAGGAAGAAGGCAGATGAAAATGTGAAAAGTGGTTATGTACTTGACCTCATTACAATCAGTTCATTTGATACCAGACTCCCAGATTACACCTTGTGCAATGAGGGGAGATAATGTATGCCTGGGTAGACATCCTGACTTTCTGCTCCTGAGCTCTGTCACTCATTCTAGCCCTGATATATTTTTCTGCAGAAAAGTACATCTTAGGGCTAGTTGATAATATTCACATACAATAGTTCCAGTCTTTGCCAGTTTGAAAAAAATGCTTGATTTGTTTCCAGTGTTTCAAAGTATTTGCTTCCAATACAACAAGAAATCTCATGTGGCATGCTGCACGAGATGTTTGCTTCAATTTGGGAGGAAACCTGGCTGCTATACCAAATGAACAAGTGCAAGGTATGTATATGGGCTCTGTTGAAAGAAAAAAAATCTTAGTCTCTCAGTAAAGAGACTACTATACTCTCCAATATAGAATATGGGAGTACCTGATGAAAATTTCTTATTAGCTAGGTCAGTCCATGGTTTATTTTAATTTCAAACTGCAAGGCAATAGCTAAAATTATTACATATAAGAAATAAACTTTGTTTCTAGTTCTTTCAGCTGCTTGGTTTTCATGAAACTTCCACTGTGTTCTGAGGGTGGTTGCACAGGTCTCTCATACTGACAGAAATCTGTATTTCCTGTCTCTCTCACTGGCAATAGGATTTCCTGAAAGCCCGTGTATGCATACACAGTGAGGAAGGGATGCTTATCTAAACATTTAATTAACGGCAGATGCCCTGTGTAGTGGAAAATGTTATCCTTTTATTATGTCCCCCACTCTGGGCTTTTGCATATTTTCCCTCTTTTGGGCAAGTCATGATGAGCTTTCCTTAATGAGAAATCTTTGCTTCTCCCCAGCTTTCCTTTTCTATCATTTGAAGTATGCCACAACTAATGTTTGGATTGGGATGAATGACATCAACAGAGAGTCCACATTCCTTTGGACGGACGGAAGCTCTGTTTCCTACACCAACTGGGTCAATGATGCACCAGGAAAACAGCAAAGCTACTTTGACTTTTATGAGTATGAAACATTGACAGATGATATTCTGGAGGTACAGGAAATTTAAGCAACGTGTACCTTGGGCAGCTGGTTGATTTTCCTAAATGAAAAGTTACAGAAGCAATAATAGGATGCTGAAACAAGTCCTTTTGTAAGCACAATGGGGTTTAGCAAGTAATCTGATAATGATTCGAAATACACCCAAATGTTTGGCAAAGGTTCTTTAGAAGAGGGATTTTAAGCCTTCCATGTGAACTATTGCAAAAAACCAGCTCTTTAAAAGAAGCTCAGAGAAACTTACATCACTTCCTCCCCAAACTGCATTAATGCAAATAATAAAGCTGCAAAACCAAACACAGAGAAGATATGATAAACAAAAATTAAGATTTTTGATGCAACAATAATTTGGCTGTGTATATGTCCCATTTCTGGCTAATGTGTTCCCACACTACTTTACTCATTTCTGATGGTACAAATTTATAACTTCAGTGAAATTACTTTCTCTGGTGAAACTCAACCTCTTTTCCAAAAAGTGGTAATTTCTGAGGAAATGTTTGGCAGTTAGTCACCCAAGATTTTTAACATCAACCATCACTCAACTTATTGATGACTAAAACTTATTTAAATCAGCATAAAGGAGAAGCTTGGATGACATGCCAAAAGACTGCCATGGCCAACTTGAAATCAGGGGAGTAATGAAGGAAATGCTGGAGCAATTAAACATAAGGAAGTAAAGAGAAAATATTTTGTTGCATCTGATAATGGTAACTTGGTAATGACTATTAAAAAAACCAGCAAAGAGCATATGTTTTCTGCAAGAGACTGCTTCAGTTAGACTAGTGTAGACTAGAGCTCTTAATAGTATTTCTTGTATTGTTTTCCTCATTGATAAAAATGTTTTGAAGCAGATCTACATAACTGTAAATCAGAACTGAGAAGATTTATTTTAGGTACCTTAGTAATTTATGCAGCTATTATAGGGTTCTTATTAAAACTGGTGAAATTTGAAGTCAATTAATTGACTTCTTTCAGACCTTAACTGGCACCAGTGGAAGCCTGGTTCAAATTTAAGCGGTCACTAATAAATATGAGGTGAAGCTTCTTGGCAGAAATGGAGGAAATCTGAACAAATTACACAGGTGTTCAATGAGCTCCTCTCCTCTCTGCTATCAGGCCTGCACTAGCAGTACAGGAGCTTCAGCACACCCCCTCCTCATTGCCTTTTGTAATGGCTGTGCCTCTTCCCTTCCCCTTCAGACAGATTGTGTCTTCATCATGAAGTCAGATGGGAAATGGAAAGATGATAGCTGTGACAATGAAAGAGGCTACGTGTGCCAGATGAATTCACGTGAGTTCTGCTCAACTCAGACTCCTAAGAAAAAGAATACCTTGGTTAGATAAGATGAATATACAACCTGATGTGATGTCTTCCAGCTGTGAGTCACATTCTGAATCTCTGGATTTCAGAGCTCCATCAGTGTTAAGCCAGTGCTGTGTTTAAAGTACAATTTGTTTCACAGAAATTGGTGAAGAGGAACCATTATCTTAATTGGGCTTTTTTACCTAATCATGAATAATACTAGAGAATAATAGATTTTTGTCCTCAGCAAAGTATAAGAGGTTTAGGCATCCTGTCTAAATGTTGTATAAATCATGTTCTTGCAGTAATCTTCCCATTCTCTTGGACAAATCTGAGGAGACCATTAAATCCTCTCTATTTCTACTGAATGCTGTATGATGACAATCAAAATATACAGCTTCTTGGATGTGTCTTTATTGTAGAAGAATATTGTTGGTTTTTTTTTTACACCAAAATGAGTAATGAATGTTGACTCTTCTCCTGCAGAATTTTAATTATACAAATCCCAGCTGCCCAAGCATATAGTTGAAGTAGGGAAAGCAAAGCACAGATAACAAAACAATTTTGCTTCAGTTTTACTGAAGTGAAAATTATTCCCTGATCCCTCACTTCAGTCAGTTCCTGCAGCTTGTTCACTCTCAGCACAGCTGACATGCTTGCAAGAAGCCCCCCTCCCTGCACAGCAAATATATAGTTTTATGGAGGCATTTTTAATTTTCTTGATCCCAGTTTCAGCTCTTCTGAATACATTTACAGTCACAAGGGTGGAAATACACACAACCTGACTCAAACAAGACAGCCCTTACAGACAGGCCAACAACTTGGAGTTAACAGTGAGTGGTGATCAATTAACATCCGGTCTCGAAGTCTTGGGCTGAGACTACAGATTACAACAGTTAATGCCTTAAATGACTTGTCCTACGTCCTATCCACCAGTGATCAGAAGCAAATGTATACTCAGATATTCAGATTTAGTGAGATAACTTAAAGCACAGAATCTGAAATATGCAATTTAGGAGTCTGAGTCTGGACCAGTCGTCTATAGCAAGTATACTCTACTGCAAGGCATCCAGGATTTCACTCTTGTTGCATTAACAATGCTCCATGTCTTCAAAGTTATTTTCAGGACTTTTTTTGGGTTTGGGGGGGATCTTATTAGGTTTGTTTGTTTTTATTTTTGTTTTTGTTTTGTTTTGTTCATGAGCTTAAAAAAATATTTTGACTTATTGACTGGAACTTTTGACCAATTTTTTATAGCTTGCATGCTACAGAAGAGCAATATGTTATAAATTTATCCATTCAGTTTTTCATCCATAGTTCCCTCACAGCCTGAAGTACCAACAACAAACCCAGCCTCTGGCTTTATTCGTTATGGTGACAGTAGCTATTCAGTAATTTCATCTGAAATGCAATGGGAAGAGGCCAGAAAAAATTGTCAAGACAAATCTGCAGAACTTGCCAGCATTTCAGATGCCTACATCCATTCATTCCTGTGGATCCAGATGCTAAAATATGGAAAACCCGTATGGATTGGTCTTAACAGCAATATGGTAAGTGCTGAAAAGATGGGAGGAGCAGCTGCTCAGGGAGCTTTCCTGCTCTAATAGTCCTCTGGATGACCAGTTTAGAACAGTGGAACAATTTTATTCTGCATGGCTCACTGTGTAAATGCACAAAATTCTAAGGGTACTGTTAGAATTACTCAAGGATTTTCATCCATCAAATGGAGTGAAGAATCATAGAAAAGGTTATGCAAGAAGCAAAAGATGGAAGTAGAAAATTCTAGAAACAGTAAAAGAAGTCAAGCTGCAGACTGAGAGTCAGAAAGTGCAACTATCATGAAGTGACTGTTGGCCATCCTGAAAGTCAAACACTGTGATATACAGGGGGATACTTAGAGCTATTATTATATTAATAGAAGTTACTGTGAGTATTAGGGAGATATTTTAAGATTTAAGCTAACTGTTTAATGTTTAATGTCAAGTAATCTTTATGCACAAATAGTTCCCAATTTTAATCTAAATAAAGCAGAGCAGAGAGGATAAATTCTCTGTAATTGCTTCTCTTGATGTAGGATTTACTAAATGACCTAAGATGGCCTCATCTGACTTTCTTGCCATATTGTAGAAGTTTGTTTCTTCAGAAAAACCCTCCCAAAAGCAATGCAGTTTTGAACACTATTCATATGTAGTTCTTGTGTAACTCAAATTGCCCAGTGACATTGCTTAAAACAGTGAATGGGGTTTAAAAAAAATGGCGCTTTTTTCTGAAAAAATCAAATAGACATATGATTATATTTACATTATATATGTGAGACAGAACTTTTATGTAAAAAAAAAATCTATTACCAGAATTATTTTGTTTTCAGACTGGTGGCTATTACAAATGGACCAATAACTGGAAAACCAGGTACACAAAATGGGCAGCAGAGGAACCAAAGGAGAACAATGCTTGTGTTTACCTTGATCTTGATGGTACTTGGAAAACAGCATCTTGCAATGAAAGCTACTTTTCAGTTTGCATGATATCAGATGGTAAGTAAAGGCATGGAACAATTTTAAAGACACATTCCTAATTCCATGAGCCTGCTTAATCCTGGAGGTTTTGCTCTAGCCTGGGCTACCCCTGCAGAGGACTAAGATTCAGGGTAGCACCTACTTCCCAGAAGAATGTTGATGTTTGCTATTGGAGGATATATGAATTTAGGCTACAGGAAAGGCTCTTGTGCAAATCTATATGGCTTCACTGCTGTTATGGTAAAGCTGTTTCCATAAGATGAAGCTCTATCTTCAAGGTATATCTTGCTCTTTACAAGACATGACCATAAATCATATGAGTCTGTGTGTAATATTAGTAGGTGCTGGGTTTGTGCACTGACTGTATGAACTTCAACTGAGGCAGCTCACACACGAGTGTCACTGAGCTGAAATACAGGCAAGAGTTTCACTTCCATTCACTATTCCTAGAGCTAAAACTGTAAGAGCCTTGGCAATGTGAATGTTACTTTAACTCTTTGCAGATAAATGCAGAGGCATGTTTACACCTAGATTTTGTAGAACCGTGCTGTTTTCCCTCCTTTATGTTTTAAGGCTGCATGCATTTGGTCTGCTTATTCAGTGCAAGAGCTACAGATCCATCAAAGTGAATTGAAGTTGCACCCATGATCAGAAACAGAGTCTAACTTGGCAGAGGCATATTCCACTGATGGCTTTTTTTTTTCTATAAAGTGACAACATGAGGAGACCAAGCAGCCAGATTACATGGGACTGTGCTGTTAATGATTCATTAGCCTACAACAGCTTTCTGTATTGTGATAATGCAAATTTGAGATTTGTGTCCTCCCTCCGGGTTTGCTTTCCCCACAGTACTGCCAGGGCAGTTAGTTAGATGTTGCAGGATGCAATTTGAGTCCTGTCCTGAGAAATGTGATTTGAGAAATAAGATGTTTCACACTTTTGACTGCTTGGCTGTCCCTGTTGTCTGGGTTGGGGGAATGTGGAAATAGTCAGGAGTAGATGTCCAGACAAATAAAGCTGGGTGAGAGAAATTCCACACTATTTACACACATATCACAGAATCACAGATGACTCACAATGCTACACCACTTTCATACCACGTGGCTTCTCTAGAGATAGCTCCTACTGACCCTGCTGAGCTGCCTGGAGATTGTCCTGAAGCAGATGAACTCCAAGCTTGGATCCCTTACCATGATCACTGCTACTACCTTGAAGCATCAGCTGGGAGAACCTGGGCACTGGCATCCCTTGAGTGTGCTCGCTTAGGTGAGAGTCTTCATTATCAACTAAAAAGATTTGTACCAATGTTTATACAAAACTCACATAAAAATGTAAACATATTGATTAAAAAAAAAGAAATATTTTTTTACCTACTAAGCTGTTCTAAGGCTGGCACGATGAAAATAAGCTGACATGAATGACTTTGTGCAGCCTTCTGTCCTCTCAGGTCTGCAGCTTCCCTGTTCATGAGTTCCCTATCAGCTCCTGCCTTGTGGGATACCATCCTGGGGGCAGCAGTGGGGGGCCACAGCCTCTCAGTACCTCCAGGTCATTGTCGTCTGCAAGAAGCAGTGGAGAGACCAACAGAGCAGCATTAATACTGCCAGAAGCTATTGTTTGTACAGACTAAAAAGAGGAGGTCATTACAGTGGTTGCTCACGTAGGTTATGGTTATTTGTTTATTAATGCCTTTCAGGAGCTTCCTTGGTTTCAGTAGGAAACATGGATGAATCTCACTTTCTGACTAATAAAATTCAACCACTTGGAAATAAAGTAGGAGGCTTTTGGATAGGACTTTACCAGAATGTGGAAGGTATGTCTAATTTCAATTTTTAATGGAAAAATGCGTAGCTAAGAGGAGAAAATTGAGGGTTACTGTACTTTTACAAAAAATAATGGGTTTTCTGCTGAAGAATGGCTTACTATAGATATTTAAAGTAAATTGCTGAGCTAAGGAGTTAAAATGTTAATGAAATAGGTAATTTTTAATCTTTTTTTCCTCTGCGAGTTGCTCTGTAGGCCAGTGGTTGTGGCTAGATAATGCCATCCTGGACTTTGTTAACTGGGAGGAGAAAGAGTTCAGTGAGGACCATCAGTGTGTGGAAATAATTGCACCATCTGGCTATTGGGACAAAAGTGATTGCTCTGCTGAAAAAGGATTTATCTGCAAAAAACCCAAAGGTAAGTCTTGAGTGTGTCAGCTCTTAGTGACAGGACAGATCTGTTCACTAGTAACTATTAAAGCCCTTCACCACAGGTTTGGAAGTAATTCCTGGAAGTTTTGTTTAGCATATCCCACTTCTCTAACCATTTGTAATTGCCTATTTTTGCAAGCTCTCCACATCACTGCCTACAGTCACATGGGAATACAGTAATATCCTACAGCCTAGGTTGAGAATAAAACTTTCAGAAATTTTTGAGTGCCTAACACAGGCATTGATGTGGCACCTCTCAAACACCTGTGCAAGGGTATGACTATTCCAAGAACTGCTTATTTTAACTGTTATTATATCCTTGCAAGGAGGAATCATTGTGAAGAATCAATCTTCCTCTTCCAGCTTGTTATTCTCAAAAAATATATTACTTCCCAACATACCAAACTGGCTTTATATTGGCCCCAATTCAGTAATGCCTCGGGAGTTCTAAAAGGTCACCTGTTTGTATTGCAATAATGATATGAGGAACACCTCCCTTCTAAATGAAAACTTCAGGTCATTAGAGAAGCTGTCTTATCAGCACTTTTGGAAAATTTTACACAATGCACTATATATCAGACTAATGCTTCAGAGATAAAGCACTATTAATTATACCCAAGTGGAGATAGAAAGGAAATTATCTGCAAGAAAGCAGTATCATTTTATTCTTTTAACTTAGATGTTAAAAGTCAGTCTAGCTAACCTAAAAAAATGGTAGGTAGGTTAAACCTTTGCACTTTTCTTTTGTAGTAGCTGTGAGATCAGGTTTATTTTTCTAGTTTTTGCATTGTGCATTGTTACCAGTAAATCATGGGTAGCATTTCTGTCCTATATTGAAAACCTTAAAAAAAAAAAAAAGAGTAAAAGCTTGCTGTAAAGGTAGCTTTAAGATTCTATTATTCAGATGAAAAGCTGAAAAAAATTTTATTTCAATGCTAAAGGCGTCGTAAGACATGGTAGGTGGTGAAAAAATAACTGAAAATTTGGGGTTAGCATTTACTCATTTTCCAAGTAGTCTTTAAGTAGAAAAAGATGCTGAACTATAATCAAGAAATAGTCATCTCCCCTGCAATGTTAATTTCTGTGCTTAAATCTGCACATGCCCACGGCAGTAAATCAATTAATTCCTATTAAAGACTTAGTAAAAACATCCAAGTTACATACCATCCTACATAGTACTAAAATAATAAGGAATCTCTAAAGTTCATCCATTGAATCATACTGTGCTCCCACATGTACTATTTCCTGCCTTAGTAGGGATTACTGTTCTGTATCTATTCATTTTGCATTCTGCTTTGCTTTAACTTTACATTTTGCCTTTATAAATTCTCCTCTGGGTACCAAGGGTGTTTGCAAAATTTATGTAGAAGAGCCAAGATGAGAAATATTTTCATGATAATTTAGAAATCTTTAATTCTATGTGTATAATTCTTCATTTCTGAGTGCCAAACTAGTTTTTTTTTGCACTTCTTTAACAGCAACAAAACAATGTTATAGAGGTCTTTGCATTTTTCTCTTTCTCTGTATTACACAGAGGCAAATAGGAAAATAACTCATGTGATTCAGTAAGTGTTTTCTTGGGAAGATGTTTAGAAATCAAAAATTTTGTAACAGGTAGACATGCAGATCCTCCCAAAATATGCCACGTAAAACTAATCTCCAGAGTGGTACATCACGTTCTTAGTACATTAAAATTAATATTTCAGAAAAAATGTGAAGAGGTATTTTGAATGAACATAGAAAAGAGTCAGTATTTTAATGTTGGTAATATAAAAACAATATAAAGTTTCAAAAGTGGAGAAAGCAATGTTAAGTAGGAAGGTGAAAGCTTGGCAATGTATTTTTTGCCTCAATTTTTTGCTTTTTATATCAGACATATATGTTACTAATGCAATGGTAGAACAGCAGGAGTTTTTGTTCTTGTACTGTTTTTGCAAACAGTCAAATATATGGATTCTAATAAAGTGTCATATAATTTCTCTCTGATATTCATTGAAGTTGAGCCAAATGGGAGTCCTATAAAGCAAAAAGGTAAGAGCTTTCATAAGAAAATTAAGAAAAATCTAAATAGAGGAAGAACTTAAAATGAGTTTTCCCAAACCATGCTCTTTTAGAGAACAAGTCCTACTGAGGGTTGCAGGGTTATCAATCACTCCTGGCTGTTGGAAAATTATGGCTGTTGGAAACTATGTAGATGTACAAGAAAGTTTCTTCCAAAAATATTACTGTAAAATGTGTAACATAAAAATATTGTGAAACTGATTTGCAATAATTAGCATCCCATATCCATCTAGAGCATACATTTTCATTAACTTCTTGCAAGCATCCACTGTATGCATTGTACATCACTGTACTCCAGATCCACTAAAACCATATTAGCTTTAGGAACAGAGACCTGACTACTGATTAGCAACAATTCAGGGCTCAGATTTACAGCCCTCAAGTTCAGGCAGAACAGGGCATCTCCTTTGGGCTTTCATGTTGTATATGGAAATAAAAACTACTATGGTTTCTGACAGTTATATGGATTCATTTCAGGCAAGGAAAAGAATGAAGAGACTCGCCCACCTGTTCATGTCTCTGTTTGGCCACTGATTTTCTTAGCTATTTTAACTGTTTTTGGAGCTGGCATGGCAGCCTATTTCTACAAAAGAAAAAGACAAAACCAGCTCTCAACAGATTCTGGCAGTGAAACACTATTAAAATGATGTATTGGTGACTGAAGAATTGGTGAGAAGGGGTCCTGTGGCATGTTGCTTGGAGCAGCAAGTTACTCACTGAAATTAAAGGATGTATGTATTAAAAATCTCTAGTGAGATCTAGTGTAATCTTAAATCACTTTCCTCTTTTTGCAGTAGCTGACTTTTTCTCGTGCATATTGTACAAAATCAGAATTAGAGTTTGATGTTATAATGTCAAGGTGTTCTCAAGTGCCTTAGCAAGGATGGTCATGCAAAAAAACTGTAAAAAACAAACACATGTACTGAAAAAGGACAATGAAAATCAGCTAGTGAGAATGAATGTCCAATAAAGAATGTGAATGCCATTTAGAACTGCACTGCTGTAACCTTGTGGACACTAAAAATCTTAAAAATTTGAACCTCTTTTGCAAACGTGAACTCATTTAACCCCACAAACTTCACTGCATCAAACCAGTACTTTTATTGTTCCTTATGGCTAAGTCCTATTACACTTATTAAACTGCTTCATAATCTTTTCTCAAAACTTTGGGATAGAAAACCTTGTCATGTTCATTTTCTGCTATGGAAAACAGTTCATGTCAATAAAGAATATTAAGACCGGGTATAAGTTGTAATCATATTTCAATTAAATAATGTGATTTTTAACTGTATTATGTTTACTTACATGAATTAAAATATTCTTACCCTGACATTCTTGCTTCTTTTTGTTAATGCTTTGAAATAAATAAGTTTTTTATTAATATAATTTTAGCTTCAGCATTCCCTGTGAATCAAGTGAGGGGAAAGGGGAAGGGAGGTGCTCCTGTCAGCACAATAATTCTTTTGTCAATAACAAGGAGGGCTTTTCTCCTTGCCACTTTGAATTCAGCTTGAATAAGCACCAACTTCACATTTTTAAATGCAAGAAAAAGGAACTGAAAACTAAGCAACGCAGCAGATGGTTTTGTACTAGAATCTGCAAGAGAGTAAATTTTAGATGTCAGAAAAACAGTAGAAAACACTAGAAGATACCTTCTAAGTGAGTTGTAAAAACAATTAAGTAACTAAACACTATGAAAAAGAGTGCTTAGCTGATATCCCCAGGAAATCACCTGCCTCCCCAGGCTGCACAGTCTATTGAATAAGCTGGAAAGTTTGGAAAGTTGGGGGAAAAAAAAAAAGAAAAAAACAAAGAAAAAAAAAACAAAAACCCCACCAAACAACTAATGAAGTTGCTTTCCTTTCCTGAACCCCAGTTTTCCTGGTGGAAATACAAGCAAGAGTGTAGGACACTGCTGAGAACAGATTAGTGCACAAAGTGTTGTGCAGCACACAAGATACTGACCCCAAAGAGTTTGCAATTGACATGGTCATGCCAAAGAGGGAGCTCTGAAGTACTCAATTCCTCTTTTAGCCTACCCCAGTATCTGCATTAATTTTTCCCCATCACTGTAGCTCAGGACAAATCCTCACAAGCATCCATTTACACAAGAGGGAGAAGAAAGCCCAGCTTGAGCTAGATCCAGGCTGGCACTTAGTGAGGCAAATGAGAGAACTTGGCAGGAATTATACCCTCCAGGTATTTTCCCTTGGGATTTCCTTTGTCAGAGCAGTTTCATTTTGTTATTTTAGATGGATCTGAAATAGGTTTACTCAGGAAACTCCACTTCCATTTGTGCCACTGGTGCCTGTGACCCCACTCATCTCCATGACTTAGAGCTACTCTTGCAAGCCTTGCTTACACTAAGCCCTCCTTCAGTGTGACCTGCAAATAAAATAGTTATCATTAAACAATTCATTCAATTCCTAACTTTGCTGAAATCCAGGCTTTTTTTTTCAGAAAATACTTTTCTCTCTTACTACTTTCTATAGTCAAGTCAACAAGTTTGTCCAGGTCTTGCAATAATTTTCCCCAACGCTCTTTTAAAAATAAAAGCAATGATAGTTGTTCCTCCTACGACATCTACTGTTCAGCTTCTATATATATCTCACTACTGGCTATTTCACTTCTTGATTTTTTTCAATTTCGTTATCACAACTTCTTTTAATTTCACTGATGTAAATAAAAGAATGAATAGCAGGATTTGTGAACATTTGCAGTAGGGCTTTGCAGTATATTTGTACAAAAACTACCATGCCAATACAAGTCTTCAGATGGGCACTTTGCTCACAGGTTAAAAAGAGCTTTTCCAAATTAGCTTGTCTTTGGCTTTGTCCTGAAACAGTCTCATTAGGAATTTGTCAGATAGATAAACACATGCTTTTATGTGGTAAAGTATTCCAGGCAAGAGTTTCCTTTCTGTTCCAGAGAAGCTTACCACTAGACTACAGTGCTGAACATCTTCATTTTTTCAGGTCTTTGACAAGCAATTATGAACAGCCCAGCTCCAAACTGGAATCAAATAAACCAGTGTAATGATGCTAAATTTGCCTCAAAGTGAGCAAGAACTCATAATGCACCAAAACCGGCACTTTCTGTAAAGTCTGCTCTCTTTCTTCTACATATATAATGCTGTGACATTATTGCAATGTATTGAACCACTGGGATTTTGTCTGTTTCTGAGATGTAAGGGTTAAAACTGAGGGTTTTAATTGATGATATTTCACTGCAGGTTCCTTGTCCCCAGTTCTAAAGTTGCTTTTCAAGGTCTGTCCTGTGTACCACCCCAACAACTAACCTGTATTAATATTAGCAATGTCACAGAAGATGACAAAGCTTCTACCTCTAGTTACAAGAATGGAGACTTCAGTTTTGGAAGGGACTCGCTCTTCAGAGAGCAGTGTTTACAGTGTGCACTCCAGTTATTTCAAAATATCATGTGACAAGACATTTCCTTATTTAGAGTACAGAGCTTTATCCATCACCCTGTTGACACAGAGAAGAACCCATTACCATCTAGAGAGACAAGGATTTGTATATATTGCCAGTCTTCTAATCCAACTTCTGGTAGAAGAATGAGAAGCAAGTTACATTTGCAATGAGTTTCTCCAGGTTTCTAGTTTTTCTTTCCTTCATGCAATGTTCACTGCATTCACCAGGTAAGTTTCCTGTTAGTTTTGTATTAAACTAGATTTGAAAATGCTTTACCTTGGGCAGCTTTACAGTTTTAATGCATAGATTGATTATTTTGTATGTTTTATCAGATTTGATACATGATCTAAAGAGTATGTTAGGTACCCTGGCAGTTCTTGATTCACAGAATTAAGGGACGGGTGTGCGTAGGGATGATGGAAAAATTGAGGTAGTAAGAGATTGATCTTTAAACTGGAATTTATTTCAGTGGAAATATTAAATCAGACAGCATTGTATGGGAGGGAAATGAAAGATGAGGGAGCATGGAACTCTTTTCATTTACCTTCTTCATCAGACCAGTGCAGGGATGGTATGATGGTACAGTGATCAGTCGAGGGATTTACATATTTACATGATAACTGTGCAAGTTTCTGCCCCATGACATGAGGTAATAGAAGGAAGAACTGGCTCCTCCCCTCCAGCCTCACCAAACTAGAAGAACAGTTCTACTCTGAAGATGTTTGTCAGTCATTGGGTATAGTTATAGAGAGAAAATTAAAAAGTAATGTGTGGAGAACTGAGTGGAGGAGTTTACGTGAATGTGAGACTGAGAGTCTGTACCAAAAATTTCACTATAAAAGAACATTCCCATTATACTGTAATAGTTTAAAAATATGAAGCATTGCTAACCTTAAAGAATCTGAGTTCAGGATGAATCTGCAAGACTTCTCCAAGTGGAGAAATGTGCAAGTGAAACCTAAAATTTTCACAGTGTAAATATGTTCATGACAATCTGGTCTGTATTTTCTCTGGTCAGCCACCCTTTTTCTTTCAACAGTTAAGGAATGTATGGGGTGAAAGAGTGGTTATGGATAGAGTAATCAAGCAAATAAAGCAAATTTATTGAGCTGTGCAGAAAACAAAAATGAAGTGAACTCACTGTTGTTTTAGTTTGTAGTTTTTCTCTCTTCAGGAATCACAATGCATCACCAACTTTTCATCACAGAATTTGACTTGTCTACAGTGTATACATATAAAATTCTAACCACAGTATTTAAACTTCTCATTTTACTAAAGAAATTTATTTAAAATCTGTAGCTACACTGGGGAGGAAATGATAATAAAAATAAATTTTAAAAGATTGTGTATCTTGTCAATTTAGATAGACAAATACATAATAGATCAATTACTAGAAAGTTAGATGCATGATTTTTTTATTATTTGCATGTCCTCTTAACATTTTGTTCCCCCTAGTTACTTTTACATTACGAGGAAACGCCAATGGACAGCCTTGTGTGTTCCCATTCAAATACAAAGACAAGCAGTACAATGAGTGCACAGATGCTGGCAGGTCAGATGGGCTGCTCTGGTGTGCAACAACTGCAGATTTTGATGCTGATAAACTCTATGGATTCTGCCCACTAATAAGTAAGTCTTCCATTTTATTTATTAACTTGCCATGAAATGTTGTTGACCAAACCATCTCTGGAGCAGCCAGGCTTTTTATGAGCTGCACACCTGCCTGCCTGACCTTGTTAGAGGAGCCCAAATGAAACTCACCTGACTGGACACTAGTAGAGCTCTCTCTGTAGTGAGTGGAGAGCAAGAGGTGCCACCAAAGAGTGGTTCAGCCCAGAAAGGTTCTGACTCAAATTCTGGAAGTGTCTGTTTCTCCTTGTGACTGGAGGGGTGAAGAGGCTCTTTTATGGTACTTAAGTGCATGGCATGAACAGTATTAACTTAGACATCTATCTTATTATTTAGACATTCATCTTCCTTTCAAAAAATTGCTGTTTCTCTTCATTCCTCACACATTCCCTATAGGTCAATTCTCACTTAAACTGCTATTTTCTAATTTTTCTCCCTTTAATTTTCTGCCTTGCTCTAGTTTCCTATTGCCAGCCTACACAAAAATGCTGCTGTGAGAATTATCCTCCTCTCCCAGCTTTGTTCTGTGTTCTGCACTGAACTTGTGTTTGGATCTTTCCATTTCAGGACAAAAACATTGGTCTCACCAATGCCCTTCCCAATAACAGCAGTTTCACAGGTTTAGTGAGTTGCTCTGCAAAGACAGCAGCTGAGCTGTAAATTGGTGCTACACAGACTTCTTTCATTGCTTCTCAAGCTTGTTTGACGAAGGCCAGTTTCTGTCATTTTTGGATAAACTGCTTCTCTTGATGGTGAGCTAAGAGGGAGTTCCTACCTATCAGTTATGAAGAGCCTCCAGGGTTGTAGTTCACCTACAGACTTGATTTTCTCCTCTCACTTCACTCTGGAATCTCTTTATTTCAATCAATAGATATTTCTGGTTTACCTAGAACTGCATTTGCAGTATGAGAAAATTCAAAAGCAAATACCGGGAAACAATTCATTCCTTTCAAAAAATATAGAAATTTTAAATAGTATTTTTAATTTTTAAAAAAATCATGAATTTTTCTAACTTGCTGCCTAGACATTTCATTATTTATTTTCTGATGCATAGTGTGCGTTTTTAGAGATTCTGCATTATTACACACTTTATTTTCTTCTAGTTGGTATGTGTGAGTCCACTAGAACAGTACTCTATGTCACTTCTTCCAGAGAACATAGAAAGATTTTGGACAGAAGATGTTTCAACCGGCATTCACTATCAGATAAACTCAGAATCAGCTCTAACATGGCACCAAGCAAGGAAAAGCTGTCAGCAGCAAAACGCAGAACTACTAAGCATTACAGAGACTCAGGAGCAAGCATATATAGGAGGTAAAAGGATATATCGAGAACAAGACCATAAAATATGCTGTGATGAGGTTGGCTGCCTTGTCATCTGTCTCAACAAAGAAAGAGGGCAGGATGTCAGGGGTGGTTCAGCAGCCACCAAAAGGGGAATGGTTTGAACTTTTTATGTTGTTTTTATGAGGGGCTTCTTATGAAGCATTGGTCACAAACCTCTTTGGGAGTGAAATGTCCCCATGCCAGCATTGTGCTCCAGGTGGGACCTCTTGCAGCTCCTGAAGTCTGTCCCAGGGAAGGGTTTCCTCTGCTCACCTTTGTGCAAGGGCACTCATTCCTGACCAGGGCTACAGGCTGGCCCTCTAATTTACCTTTTTCCACTGTGTTTCAAGGATTATTAATATTTTCAGGTGAACATAAGATGATGGTTGCATTGGTCCTAATATGGGTAATTTGCATACATAAAATCAAAATAACTCCAGTGGATTTCAGATACAGGTATCACAGTATCTGTTTGGTCATAAATAGTGTAAAGGAGGCTTTGAAAGGACATTGGGGAAAAAAAAGCTGGAAAAAATGTATTGACACATTGACTTTTTCTTTTACTCCATGAAATCTGTTACAGAACACTTTTAGCAAAATTCCCTTATGAAAATCAGGGCTTTTTACATGTCTCATGTTTTAATGAAAACAAGTGAGAAAAATAAAGTCTTATTTAAATAGTGAAATAAGATGTTAATTTGCTCTACTAAGATCTCTGCTAAATCAATATGGATTAATTTACAAATTTTACTTTTTTGCAATCAGTGCATCTCAGTAATGCAGAAAGTACTGGTTTGGGGCTGGTTTAAAATAATAAATATGAATTTCTTACTTTACACTTAATTTCTTTTAGATGATCTTAATACAAAGAAGACTAGAGAGATACAACTCAGGTTTTTTTGTTTTTTCGTTTTTTTTCAAATTTAGAGCTAACTAAAGAATTTGGTTTTGCCTTCTGGATTGGATTGAATGCTTTGGATTTCAACAGTGGATGGCAATGGGCTGGGGGCAGCCCTTTCAGATATTTAAACTGGGCTCCAGGTAAGAGATGGATCTATTTTGTAATCTTTGAATTAATTCTGATGAGACACCAACTAATAAAAACTGCACTAGCTAATGTTATTTCAGGAAAGTCCATTCTGATTCACAATAGCTCAAGATCTAGATCCCTGTTTTAAGACTAACATTTTCAAATTACAAAGTTCACAGTGGATATCAGTTGTAGCATATTATTCTATTCTCTTATCTAAACAGAGAGCTTGTTTATGAAAGCAGAGTGTCACTTGGAGTCATACATAACCCTACACATCAAAGATCAGAATTTTCTATAAAATGTTGTCCACAAGTGTGAATATAAGTCAAATCTTCCACAGGCAGCAAAACATTTAGCAAATAATGGCACTACGTTGTTTGGAGAAATTCTAAACACTATTGAGAAGCTTAGGGAGCCATGGGGTGGGTTTGTGGAGTTCCTCATACAGGGCAAGTTTTTCTCTTTGCTTCTTGGGATTTTTTGGTTCTGTGTTTGCTTTATGCCATGAGTATTCCAAAGTGTCTCCTGATTTGGAAAAGTTGCAGGTGTCAAAGGAAAAATTAAACTCTCCTCTAAATTTTCAAAAGATGTATCAGGAAATTTCCTTTGCTGCCTACAGAGGTTTGTACACACTGCAACAGAAAAGAAAAAAGCTATTTCATAGCAAAGCAGAACTGTGAAACTCTTGAAATATACTGGAATGATAATATAACTTAATATTCTAAAGTTTGGAAGTTTGTGACACAAGATAAAGGTCCAGTTTCATCAGTTCTTCTTGTAAGAACTAGAGTGTCTGGAAAAGAATGATACATTTTCCAATACTCTCCTGATAATAAAGGCAGTGGAGGGTCATTATTTCACTCGCTGTATCAACTATAGGTAGCATCCTATAAACTTCAAGGCAGATATCCTGTAGGAAAGGGCTTCTTCCTATTAGTGATTCAAGGAATCATAAAAAGCAGATGTTTCCACTGGTAATATGATGTTTCTGTTAATTTTTTTTATTAATTTCTTGCTGTGAGATTCTATTATTTTCTCTCTTACTTAAAGGAAGTCCTTTCCTGCTCCCTGGGAAAATCTGCGGAGTTTTGAATCCCACAAAGAATGCTAAATGGGAAAACCAAGCATGCAACCAGAGACTAGGCTACATTTGTAAAAAGGGATCCTTCAGTTCAAAGCCTGACATTATGCCCAAAGGTAGGTTAGTCAAATAGAAAGAAAGGTTTTTATGACTTCTAGGAAGAAGAAACTTGTATGCAACATTATTTTTCAATGAAGATGTTAGAAACCTTTGAAAAACACAGCAATACACAACACACAGACTTTTATATGCTGCCTTTTTTCTCCCTTTGTGTATTAAATATTCATAGGAGAATATTATTATTTTGTTTCTTCACTCTATCGCTCATTATTGCAAGACAGACTGTAGATGTTCCATCATGGTAACCTGTGCCAAAAGGCAAATTTGCATAAATATGGTAGAAATATTATTCTCATTTGCTCCAAATGAATAACCACAGTTACTCTTATATTCATGGAAAAAAGTTCCCCTCTCTCTGATGTCTGCAGTTTGCAATGCTTTGGTTTCATATGAGCAGAGCAGGAGCAGCAACAACACTGCCCCAGACCTCGCTGCATCCATGGGCTACCCCAATGCAGCAGCAGGGCTGGGAACATGCCCCATTCGAGAGGAGTCCACTGGAGACTGTCACCTGGGAATGTTGTAAAATCTACTTTCAAAGAATGAATTACACTAAAGAAATTACAGAAGTAATTTCAGAGAATCTTTATCCCAGCATTAACCTTAAAAAGAAATGCACGATTCAATTTTTAAAGCAAGATCAAGGTATGTTTTTAAGAATTTAAATTATAAAAAAAGTGATTTAGAGGATACACAAAGTCTCCACCAATTTACAAGGCTTACTGACCTGAAGTTATCAAGGAACTGCTTCATGCTTTTCCATACTTGAAAAATATGTTTGTTTTTGAAAAACCATAGACCAGCAGGCAGAGCCCAATATGAGTCACTGCAGGCAGCAGGAGACTGAGTGGCTCCGGGGGACAAAGAGAGGACAAAGCTGATGTCTGCTTTGGTCCCTCTTTCCTCACAGATTGTTATTTCACATTGCATTTCTGACACAATGTGGGCATTTTCCAGTCTCCTCTGCTTAAGGAGACTTCATTCTATTTACATATTTAGCATGCTGTGCCTTAATGATATCTGCTTTTAATTTGAATGTATTTTGCATTGCCAACTACAGCTTTATGTTTATTCATATAGTCCCATTTTTGTAAAGAGTACTCAAGAGAGCTCATTCTAATGTCCTTTATTTTCCCCTTGTTCTTGTTCTGAAAAAAATGTGTTTTGATTTTAGGGGAATTGAGGCCTGTCCAGTGCACAGATGGCTGGTGGCCATATGCAGGTCACTGCTACAACATTCACCGGGACCTCAAAACATGGGAAGATGCTCTGTCTTCATGTAGAAAGCAAGATGGAGATTTGGCAAGCATCCACAACATTGCTGAATACAGCTTTCTAGTGTCACAGCTTGGTTACAGTGAGTATGTATGTAGGCCGGTATTGCATTTGCTCCATCTATGACATAAAAGCTGAACTTCGTATTAAATATTAAATGCTTTCTCTGAAATATCACAAGTTAAAGACTGAATCCAACTTACCGTGCTCTTTTATGTTGTTGCTGTTGCATAAATACAGAACTATATCTATGTTTATCAAGAAATAATCCACATTGTAAAGCATTATAAAGAAGGAGAAGGCAACAACAAAAAAAGGTATTCTTTCCAGAGACACATAAAGATCTGTAATGATTGCACTTTTGGCACCTATCTTCTATGTACAAGATTTTAGAACTGAGCTACAAACCTAGAGGATAAGCTTCTTGCTGAGATTCAAACCTCTTGCTGATGCTGACCTCTTGCTATATATCCTCCCGAAAAAAACAGTATCTTTTCACTTCTGATACTCCTTGGATCTGTAGTAACCAGTCCTGACACTGCAGATGCTGGCCTTGGTGAACACACCTGATGTGCCAACACAAGTCCTGTAACGTACTGGCAGGTGTTTTCACAGCTTGGACTCAGTATGATCTCCTGAGAGGTGGGACACTCACAGCCATTCAACATCTTCAGGCTCAGGACCATTTTGTTGTTCTGAATCACAGAAAGTTTGCAAAAATTTTCTGCCAGCTGTAAAGAGACTTATGTTCATTAAAAACAGCTTTTCTGAATGGAATTTGATGTTTTTTTCCACAACACATCTCTTATAGAGATCTGAGAGGAAGCAGCATTTTTATAAAAGCACAAAGACCACCTCTTGTGTGCCACATGCCAAACCAATCAGTCCCTGCTGGTTCTGTGCAGTGGACAGTAACCAAACCTCTTTCCTGTCGTGCTCCAGAGCCAACAGAAGAGCTGTGGCTGGGTCTGAACGACCTGAAGGCTCACTTCTACTTTGAGTGGAGTGACGGGACTCCTGTGACATTCACCGCGTGGCAGCACAGCCATCCCACCCACACGAACGGGCTGGAGGACTGTGTCACTATGAGGGGGCAGGTACAACGTGCACTCATCTTACAGCAATGCAAATTAATAGCTGCATCCACCCAAAATCACTCACTTAAGTGCTTATTCAGGCATCATTCGTTATATTAGCTTGAAATAGTTTTGCTCCAAAATTTGGTATCAACCAGGAGACAAGTTCAGAGGTCAAGAGACATCAGGAGAGGAAGCATTTTCCTAGTACCCTCTTGTGAAATTCCTTGTGAAAATCCTTGTCTGGTGAAAATTCTGATCCAGAAATTTTACATTAAATTCTTTCCCTTGGTTTCAGCAAAGAAAAAGTTTAAGCTCTGGGAGAGGAATAGGGATGAACTAGTTAATACCCTATGTGGGTACCGTAGGTGCTATTTGCATACTTCCTATTTCAATCAGATGGACAATTTTGTCCCTCAGTGTCATGTCACCAAGACATGGCTTGGAGGCACAGAGACCTGGCACTAAAACATGTTTCTTAACTGCCATCTACCTGCCAAGAAACCAATGAAAAATTCTATAGTATTTCTGACTGCTTGACACACAAACTTTATTTTCTTGCAAGACGTGATTGTTTGATACATTTACCTGCATGTATGCACACACAGAGAGTGTAATGAATTTTGAAATGCATGCTGTTATTGAGAGAACTTTTATGTCACAGAATAACGTTAATGTTTGCCAGCATTATGCACCAAAAGAATTGAACCTAAACCAGATTTTATGGGAGGGATGAGGGGAAAGCTCTTCTTAAATCGGCTATATTTTTTTAAAGTAGTCAGTCACATTCAGATTCTTTGATGGATAAAATAGCTAGATTTACTGCAACCCTCTCAGATGTGAATTAGTTCGGTTTGATTCATCTTTTTTCCAGCAGTGTAGTGAAGTAATCCTTCTCCAAAAGCAGATCCCATCAGCCCCAGATGAGATGGATCTTTACAAACCCTTTCACTTAAAGGTTATGATAAGAAGTAATGTTGAAACTTCAAAACGTTAATTTCCTTCTTTTACATCAAAACAGTATTAAATGGATCTTAAACTAGTACTTACAGATGTGTCTAATCTTCTAATAAATCTCCAGTTGGCCTTGTGAAAAAAGAGAAAAAACACTGGTTGTGCTTATGTGTGCTCTTTCTTGACTTTTGTTCCTCCTCCCTGCTATTCTAGGATGGATACTGGGCAACTGATGTTTGCAATAAGCAACTTGGTTACATCTGTAAAAAGAAGCCTTCATCACAATCCTCTGAAAAAGAGACAATTGAGGACCCAGGCTGCCAGAAAGTAAATGCACTCTCATAAAAAATAATCTTTTATATACAGGAATTAATTTACTGCTTCTTGCTTCTTTTGGATACTGTCTTTGTATATTATAGAAAATCTACTGTTGGGGCAACCTGGTCTCTTCCTGCTAGCAGTTTATTAATACATTTGCATTTTCCATTTTTATCTCAAAATTTTCAAGAAAGTTGAGGTTCATTTGCATGTATATGAATACTGCCTTTCCCTCCACCCCCAGAGCCACCCTGTTGTTCAGAAAATCCTTGTGTCTGTATTGGTCAGCAGAGATCTCTGTAAGAGCAGGAAGAATAAGGGCTGTTCTACTGATATTCCTCCTTTCCATTCCCCCTGAAAACAGGCACTCCTTGTGCTTGGGAGTGGCAGGGACAGCTTCAGAGGGCTGTGCTTGTATTGAATTGTGCTTGAATTCATTTCTGTCTTGCAATATTTTGGTATTTCATTATGTCTGATTGTGCAGCTCTGGAAAGCTGGAGCTGCAGGTCCCCCTGAAAGAATCACAGGCTCCTTATAGACTCAGTTTGCATAATCTCGACCTTACAAAGAGCACTGGAAAGCCACAGCAAATAGCACAGACACAATTTTCTTTGAAAAGTCATGTATGCATAAAAGAGATGAAAACTAAGATCTTAATGTCATCCCTT
The DNA here is from genome assembly GCA_013397075.1 of Rhabdornis inornatus. NCBI lineage: Eukaryota > Metazoa > Chordata > Aves > Passeriformes > Rhabdornithidae > Rhabdornis > Rhabdornis inornatus. The sequence goes on from VWZS01009562.1 coordinate 308,844, forward strand.
AAGCAGAAAGGCCTCCTGTAGGAGTCAACAGAATAAAAAAAAAAGATTTTATTTATGAACAAATCAGACCAGTCTCATCTTAGTTTGAAACTCAGCTGCAACAAACTGAGCATTGAATATTTATACTCACAAGAGCAAAGAAATTTCTACATTGAAGTCTCTTTCCATTTCATATTAAAAATCTTATGTTTATGTGTATTAAAAATCTTATGTCACAGGGTTGGAAAAGATATGGTTTTCACTGTTACTTGGTGGGTTCTGGACTTTTGACATTCTCAGAAGCAAATAAGACATGTGAACACAACAATGCTTATCTAGCTACAGTGGAAAGCAGGTAGGAAAAATACTTTTTAAAAAATCAATGCCTTTAATGAAGAAACTTGCAAAACTTTCACATTTTTTGAACCCATCGAAGTGTTTTATCACCACTTTTCAAAAATTTTTATTATAGCAAGGCATGCAAAGATTATCCATGCAGGAAAAATGAACCCAAACCAAACACCTCAATGTTGTAGGGCTATCTACTTAATCTATTATAGCAATTTTCAAATTTGGGGGCTTCTTAAGTTAAACAGTTTCCTCTTATCTTTCAATTCATAATTAAAGCAACTTCTTGTTTTGGCGGGCTTTTGGTTTTCTTTTTGGTTGGTTGGTTGGTTGGTTGGGTTTTTTGAGTTTTTTTTGGTTTGCTGGGATTTTCTTCTGTTGGAAAGTAGGTACTCCAATTCTCATGTACTTTTTGACAGGTGGTCTCTCATTATGATATGAAAGCTTTAATAAAAATCTTTTCCTAAACTACCTTCTAACCCAAATTCTGAACGAATGTAGGAAAGCTTCCCCAGAACCTGCCCTCTCCCAGTGCCAGAATGGATCATCTCTAATCTACCTACATCCTTGTCAGGCTTCAGAGGCTCCATGGCCCCTGAGGAGCATGACTGCCTTCAGAGGTGGTAGGTAGCAAAGTTGACAGCTTGGTCCTGTCTTGGTGGTCTCTTTGAGGCATCTCAAAGATTTGGAAAGACAGTGAAAAGAGTAAAATGGAACTAGAATCCATGTGAGCAGTAATTTGTGACGTTTCAGATGCCTTCAGCTGTAAGGAGAAAGCTGTCCCTCCTGAAATTCTTTTGACTGCTGTTTAAAGACTACCAGGGTTTTTTCTGAACTTCACTGAGGAGCTGTTGTTTTTGGGGTCATGTTAACACTCCTCTGTTTGTATCACTTAGATTAATATTGCACACTAAGAGCCTGTAAATGAACACTGTTTCGCACTGCAGAAATGAGCAAACCTTCCTGATTAGTCTGACGGGGCTGAGGTCTGAAAAATATTTCTGGATTGGTCTCTCTGACACAGAAGAACAAGGGAGTTTCAAGTGGAACAATGGAGAAACTCCTCATTTCACACACTGGAACACAGCAATGCCAGGTAAGCTCCGCATGGGCTTGATCCCTGCTGCTACAACTCACACAGGTTTGTGCTTTCATTGCCCTGGTTAGAAATTAGAGTGGGCACTATGTTCTGTGCCTGTAGCTGTAGGTGGCCAACACCATCAGACCTGTGCCTGACACCAGTGCAACCAGCGCTGTCACAGCTGAGCTACAGGTGTTGGTGTAAGTCAACCTCCTGCCAAGGTGTGCAGAGACAGATTTTGATAGGCAACACTGTGCAGGAGTTAACAAGGTCCATGATATCATTTTTTTAAAACCATTTTTAACACCAGTTAACAACTCATCAGCTTTAGAAAAATTATTCTGGACATTTTTTTGCCCCACAATGTGCATATGTGAGAAATGAGGAGTGAATATGCAACTGTTTGGCATTTCAGCAATACAGCTTAGCAGCTGCCTGTGAGCTCTTACCTTCATACAGCTAGTAAAGCCTTAAAAAAAACCTGTTGTACTTGACATCAGGCTTCTTGATATTGAGTTACCAGGATATTGAGAACTCCAAAGTACTTGTCAGGTCATCTATTACCAATGTAAATATAATCAAGAGCCATTTTCCCTGTGATTTCCCTGGGGAGGCAAGATAAGGAAGATTTGTTTTCTGAAGCTGCAAACCTCTGGTCCTGGTAAAGCTGTGTGTGTGGGACTCACTGGCCCATATCTGGCCTCTGACAGGTGGTATTAAAAATAGTTTTATATCCAGGATATTTTTTAATTTGCATAATCTGCATCTTTCTTGTAATAATTTTCAATGAATAAAAGCAAAGGTCTCATCCCTTAGACAGCAATTAAGGCTTTGGTTTTACTCATTTCTTTTCCACATCAAAAAGGGAAAGAGCAAGGCTGTGTTGTCATGGGAACTGGAACTGCAGCTGGATTATGGGATGTTGTTAGCTGTGAGAAGACATCAAATTACCTTTGCAAACAGCGGGCTGCAGGAGTGCCACCTCCTGCTCCTCCGGGACAGGTCCCTGTGGCCACGTGTGCCGAAGGCTGGGACAGAGCCTCCCGGGCAGATTCATGCCTCAAAGTAAGTGTGTGTGCACCTTCACTGGGAGCCTCAGCATGGGGCAGGCCAGGGGACAGTGCCCTGGTCACCATGAAGCTGGGGCATTATTTGGGAATGGTCTTCTCTTTGGTATGCAAGGCAAAAAAGCATGGGGGAAAAATCCATCAAACGTAACGAAAGTCAACAATGGAAAATGATGAACACAGAGTGCTAGAAATATCCTTTCTTTTATCTAAATGCCAGGTGAGAAGCTCACCTGATTTATTTGCTTCCAGGATTTTGGAACTTCAGAAAAACATAGTATTACATCTCAAGAGCTTGCAGTGTGGTTTGCATAAGACAATGTTTCTGAGGGAAAACATGCCCCTCTGACAGCCTTTTCTCACACCACATGTCATACTCATAGCAATATTTTTGAATCTGGGTTTAGCTGGTGACTCTTCAGCAAGTAAAACTTTTGAGCATTCTCTTGATTTAGCTAAAAATGCCTTTAAAAGCTCTCCTTTTTGCAAAGGAAAGAAAGGAAAGAAAACGCAATATAGATCAAGTCACTAAATCTGCAGCATTGTTCTTCCATGTCTTTATATAAGTTTGCTCTCACTTTCTTTCCTGAGACTCTTTTCCTGTTAGATCAGAGCTGATTTTATTCCTCTATTTACAAGAGTCTGAGCTTCTATGTCACATGTAATTATCATTGTATTGATTCTGCCATTAACCAAATTGTTAATTATCATTTCCATAAAATGTCAAGCATTCAGTCCTGTTGAACATATCCTTAGTCCAAGAATGTATGTTCTTCATGGCAGAAAGTGAATTTTGTATTTGTACGCTTGCACCTCAATCCAGAAACCTCTTCCTCAGCTGGGGTCCACACTTGGCCAAACAGCTTTCTGCATCCACTGTCTTTTCTAGTCCAACTCACTGAATTCCCCTTCCCCTTCCTTTTTTAAAAAATCTCCTGCTTTCTACCATGAAATGCCATGGTTGAGTTTTCCATCTTTTTTGGAACCTTTCAGTGGAGAAGTTTCAGTTAAGTTACAGATTAGTTTTTTTCTCTCCTTTTAGTTTTCGGGGTTTTTTTCTCCTCAGATCCCTCTACTACTTTTGCCTTATTTTAAAATAGATTATGCTAAGAAAAAAAAATTTACTCGTCACATTTTTAATGCTTAATATTAGAGGCTTGGACAGGTGCATGTTCTCTCACTCAAGATTAAAGGGTTGCTAAAATGATGCTGATTTTAATTACATATATTTTATTAAGCTTTACAAATTTCCTAATTTATTTCTACTTTTTGTTCTCATCAGTTTTTTGTGAGAGAGGGAAACCAAAAGAAGTCTTGGTTTGAAGCTGAAGAATTCTGTAGAGAAATAGGTGGAAATCTGGTCACAATCAATACCAGAGAAGATCAAATTTTATTATGGCAATTAGCTTCGTGAGTACTTGCATAAAAATTCTTATTCATGTTCCTGCTATGGTAAATAAAAATTACTTAAAACATACCTGGAGCTGAACAAGTGAGTGAATTAAAAAACAACCAAATTTAAATTACATTGATACAAGATTTTCTTCCAGAAATAGCATCCTGTAACATTGCTTTAAAAAAAAACAACAACAACAAACTTGATTATTTCAAAGAAGCTTAATATTTTGGTAATTTTCATCACAGGTTTTAGCAAGGCTATTTTCCAGATCTTATAAATTTCTTACATGTTAGTCCCCCTCCCTAAAGGGAGAAAATAAAATATTCAGCTCTAAATGGCATTTTGTAACTATCTGCAATTCTTCTTTAACCAACCCATTCAAAAAATCCCTTGAGTTACTGTGTAATGTAAACCAAAATTCGAGGACTTAAAGTGAAATTTTTCTGACTATAAACTGAAAAATCCTGAAATCAAAAAGTAATTAATTTTATTTAACTTTTGGTAGCATTGTAGATTATGCTATGTCTTGCTCATGATGTATAAACCATGACATTATTTTCCCCTCAAATTAGACCAATATTCTGATTGTATTCCACAATGTCAAGACATGTCAATGACACATGATATACAGCTCTTTAACCAAAACTGTTTCACATAATGCAGAATAGAGGTTTACTTTCTGAAACAGATTTAAAACTTTCCTACTGAGGAGTTTTTGTGATCTCACCCTCCTTAATTTTAAATATATTTCAGTATTGTGATCACCTGAATGTGGTTTTATTTGTCTGTTGATTCTGTTTGTTTAGAGCATAAAATATTTGTGGAAGAAAATCTTTGTCTTATGCAGTGACTGAAATAGTAATTTTATTTGGTCTATGGGCACAATGAGATAAATAGCATGAAATATTAACTAAGCTACTTAGGAAGTGCTAAGAAGCAAATGAAAATGTTGAAAATCAATTCTTACTATTTTTATTAGTTAAATAAACATCTATTTATGCTTTACTTTTGCTAAAGCTTCTGTCTTTGAACTCATACTACAACCAAGAGCTGTGCTGCATCCACAGGGATGGGAGCTTTAGCTGGCTCTGGAACACATCACTTTAATTTATTTTTAAATATGAGAAGACTTAGCGCAACAGAGCACTATCAACCCCTTGACAGAGTGCAGGGAGTGAGCTTGGCTTTGGGCCACAGCTCCCAATTCAGGTGTGACAGAAAGCAGGATATTTTTGTGCTTTTCAGGATTTATATCTCTCTTTCTATGCTTATACATCTATATTGTATGAATTGTTTTAGGGATAAAGGACTGAACACTCAGGCTTTCTGGATTGGTTTGTTTCTCTTAAATCCTGATGAAGGATTTGCCTGGATTGATGGCTCCCCTGTGAGTTTTTATTTGCTGGATATTAACTGACTTTCTGTCTTTTAGAAAAGATATGCTTTAGAATATATACTGAATAGCTGCAGTGTACTGTCTTAACACAACATTGCCTGTGTTTCATCCCTGATACCATGTTATATCCCACCTTTGACAGTCTGTGCCCTTAGACCTTCACAGCCTTCCAAAATGGGCACTGCTGTATGGCAGTACAGGGAAGTCCAGCTGCCAGCTTTTACCAAACAAGATAAATATGACTCCCTCTGTCCATCAGTTGTTCTTTCATCAAACACATGGCATTCTGTACCATGTAGTCTCTGCACCTTCTTCAGGGAGTGGTGGGGAAAGTAACCTGACCATCATGACCTTCACAGCTCTCTCAGGTCTGTTTGAACTCCCACTGATCCCATAAAAAAGGTACTTGAAATGATGAGAATCTGAAATTGTGTCACAATGGCAATCTCAATTACTTCTATTCAGCTTGAGTCACACAGTAATTGATATGTACTTCTAACACAGGTAACTTATGAGAACTGGGAGGAAAATGAACCCAACAACTATGAAGAACTTGAACATTGTGTTATGTTTAATAGATCACCCCAAATGCGCTGGAACGACTTGCGCTGTGAACATTTACTTAATTGGATTTGTGAAATAAAAAAAGGTATTATTACTTCCCCATTTAATTGGAGCAATAAACCCAAGCTTAAAAAGCAAATTGTATGGATTTAAACAAATTGAAAGGAAAAAAGACACTGGGAATTGTTCATTTTAAAACCATTTGCAGTGAAGGCAACATATAAAGTATGTGGAATGAATTGAAATATTTCTCTTGTCTTTGGATGCAGGAAGTTAGAGTATTCCTATTACTTCATCTCTAGTTTTATCTCTTTCTGCCATGGGTTGAATAAATTTGTGAAGCAAAGGTACTTATCCACTCTCCTTTTATCTATTCTCTCTATTCCTATCTGCTTCAGGCTTACCCAGGATAGCTGTAGATGCAGGACACTACAGTTCTCTCTACAAAAGTGAAAAAAGCTTTGCTTCCCACTGTGAAACAACTAATGGGAACCAAGAGAGGGATCAGTTGTTACAGAAACCAGCAACTCTGAAAACCCAGTCTGATCAAAAGTGGAGACTGGTGTAACCTTGATGGACTCCTGCATCCACCAGCTTTGCCTGGAAGGCAGGGCCCCAGTGCCAAAACTGCCACACCTGGTGTCAGGCTCACAAAATGGACCTGACAGATGCTGGGGTGCCCACCAGCAGGACTTGGAAATGGGGTCTGCTTGGGCTGAAGGGTGATGGCTGATAATGAAAGAACTTGTTTTGCTTACTCAATCCTATTTCTACATCCCTGCTTCCTGGTTGTAAACTGAGTATTTGTATGCATCTTCATGGAGAAGGAGATTTTAAAAACCTTCTTGAAATGAAAAGAAAGTTGGATGCAGACAGGGAACTACTAGGAGGCACAATAGGAAGGGGAAGGAATAAGCAGTTACATAAAAACACTGAGGGCATCTAATATTTGATGACTGCCAACAAAACCCTGGAAGGGTGAATAAGGCACCATGGTAACATTGAAAAATTGCTTAACCAAAAAGGAAGAATCACTGTTCCCTTTTGATAAATTAGTCACACAAATGCACCATCCAAGCCCTGATTTCTGCATACCAGCTCAAAGCAGCACATCCTGTGCAGCCCTTTCTGGCACACTGAGCATGTAGCTTTATATGGATGTGTCTCTCTGCTCTTGGTGAGATTACTCAGGAGGAGCCCAGAAACCACGACACAAAGACTCTGATCAGTTTATCTTGAACCTAGATGATTTTTCAAAAGCAAGAAAAAAATCATGACATTGATCTTGTAATTGTGAATCTACATTACGTGATGATCAGCATGAGAGAAGATGTGCTCAGATGTGAATTCCCTCATATTCCCTTAAGATACATGTTTACAAAAGATATTCCAGCTTTCCGAAAATAATGAATGTTACAGTTATGTTAGGATCAAACAATAAAATCAAAATGACCAGAAGTATATAAATTAATAATGAAGACATTGAAATAATTTTAGTTCTATTGTTCACTAAAAAGTTCAGAAGTGTTTAACTGATCCCAAAATAACTTAACTTGATTTTTCATTTTTCTTTTTCCTTTTTTGTTTATTTTGCATCAAACTATTTCTGTCATTTCCATAATACTGTGTTTCTCTCCATCAAACCACAGTAGAAATGGAGCAAGCTAAGAGAATTAGTAGTACAAAACAACAGGCATTCATATGGAAGCAGAGCTTCCTTTGAGAGGCTGTAGCTGGCTTTGGGAATACCAACAGCTAATTTTCCTCCTCCTGGTCCAACCTGTAATCAGAAACTTGAGTTTGATATCTATTGGCTCTCCAGGATTCTTAAAAAACAGACTGTCCTAGTAAAAGCCAAGTCATCAGGAAAGGAAGAATTCATTGACACACTGGAAGTTACACCTGACATTAGCAATAAACCAGCATTAAATTTTCATTACTGTGGATAGTCTACTTCTATGTAGGTAAGCTTTAGAATTTACTATATAGGATCATGTTGTTTGGCTCTAGTCCCAAGAATATTAAAAAAAAATTAATCACAGAGTGTCAAGTGAAAATGCTAAAATAAATTTTCAAAGTAATGCTTGTTTAATGTACCATAAATTTAATGTGAATCTTGGATTTTGTGACACTTTGGATACACAGTGCTTTTGGATACATGTTGCTGTAAAGTACGTATTTTTCACAGCTAAATGTTTCTAAATTATACACAATTTAATATAGCAGTATGTGCTCTAAATTCTTGAAAATGCATTAGCCAATTCATAGTTTGCTTGGTGGGTTTTACAGAGCATGTGAAACTACATAAAGCAAATATCTCTGTTTTTTGTTGTTTTTTTTTTAATTTGGGATGTTGTTTATGACAATGTTTGATTTTACAGGTACATTGGTAAAGCCTGAAGCAAACTACAAACTTGGTAGGTTTCTTCCTCTTTCACAAAGATTACTGTATAGTTTTCAGATGTTGTAAAGACCAGATAGGAAAGTATTACATATGATTCTTTATATTTCAGACTATCAGCTCACCAGTGATGGATGGATTATATATGAAAATAAGCAATACTATTTCAGCAAAGAACATGTCCATATGGAAGAAGCACGGAGAATTTGTCAGAAGAACTTTGCAGATCTTGTTGTCATTGAGAAAGAAAGCAAAAGACGATTTCTATGGCAATATGTAAGCAGAAAGCCTATTAATTATAGTTGAATTTTGAAAAAGAGCAGGTGATAAAACACAGGGAACATACTAAATATTTAGAAAGGCTGGAGTCCTAAGCTTGTCCTGCATTACTTATTTATAGGGCAGCAGATTTGTTCAGGACCTGTAAAAAATTACTTTTGTTTTTAATAGGTAGAGGAAAATGGTACACAAATATTAAAGGTTCTGCAAAGGATAGTTCAGGCCTATCCTAGATTATCTTTTCTAATATATGTAGTGTTCAGCACAGTGATAATTGCTCTCCTGTCCAGTGGGTTCCTCACTCCAAGATGTTCCATATATTCTCTGCTGCCTGCTTGAAACCTGAGTCTGAGCCTACAATAGTCTCACATGAGGCTCAAATTTAAAAAAAAAGAAAAAAAAAATCGCAGGCATGGTTAATTGGTTTTCAGATTTTTGCTTGACATTGAGGAACAGCTTAGTGCTTAACTATTAATTTATTTTATTTTAGATTTACACAAAACACAGAGGAAAATCATATTTCATTGGCTTAGTTGTCAGCTTTGATCAGAAATTCAGGTGAGTAAAGGAAAACTGGTAATGGACAACAAATGATGGTAATTTCATCTCAGGCAGCATTTCTGTGTGCTTTCACTTTACAAGTTGAGAACTGTTGTGCAATTGACTTCTGGATAGTTTTCAGGAGATGTCTTGGTTCCAGTGTTACATTCGTCTATATTTAAGCAGAGAAATGCATTTTCCTTCTAAATTTGGGAGAGCAAACCCAATCAAAATTCATGGCTAAGACACAGCTCACTTATTGCCTTACACCGTGAGAATTGCAACCCTGCATAAGCAGTGAGGAGAAGCAGGTAATTTCAAGATGTTATTTACCTGATCCACTTTTGACATCAGCCCAAGGGTGAGATTTACCCTGACCAGATCTCCAATGGCTACAGAGGAAGCTCAGGAGATTTTGATAAAATATATTAAGGATTAAACCAAATTAATCCCAAGTGGTTCAAGTTATGTGAGCTGGAAGCAAGAAGCATAAGCAGCATCTACTCCAACAACTTTCTAAAATTTCTGTCAGGAAACTTGTTTTAACAATGCATTTGTAGAAGGCTTTCAGGATGACACCTGTCTGGGACGTGAGGGACATCCACACTGCCTTGAACGTGGCAGTACCACACAGATGAGAGGCAGCAGCAGTGCTGTGGCTGTGTCCTCTCCAGGTTATGCAGAACCTTTGCCCTCTGGTCACTGCTAATTCCTTGTTTATCCCTCTGCCCAAACACACCCTTGTCACTAACTGATTGCTGAGATGTCTGTCTGACAGTCACTGTCCTCTTGTTTCTTCCAGATGGCTGGATGACACCCCAGTGAATTATGTTGCCTGGGCTCCAAATGAACCCAATTTTGCAAATAATGATGAAAATTGTGTGATAATGTCAGAAGATTTTGGTGAGTAAAATAACACCAAGAAATATTTGGGTAAAATTTAGCATAGAAATCCAAAATGTTTGGTACATACTTAAATTTAAGGCTACCCCACAAAGAGGTAGTTCAACAATACTAACATTTTTTTACCTTTTAACACGCTCAAGTTTGAAACTGTTTCATCACTTTTAGGAAAGTAACATATTGCTGAGGAAGGAGAAGTGTATTTGGGTAAATGTGTTTCATTTGTGCTTTATGAATGCTATCTGAGCCTGACTGCTGTAATGGTTGCACAAGAGTTTTTCTGTATTCTGTAATCTTTACAACAATTATCTGTATTCCATTTCTTTACAGGCTTTTGGAAAGATATAAGTTGTGCTATTAAAAATGCCTTTATCTGTGAAAGGCACAATTCAACTTATTTAGGGTTTGCTCCCACTGTACTTCCACCTCTGGGAGGATGTCCTGAAACTTGGCTTTTGTTTAACAATAAGGTAAAGTAATAAATCTCAGCCATATTTAGCAGATTTGCTCTAGGTGAAGAAAACAACTATTCCTTTTCTCTCATTAAATAAATTCTCTTTCTTTAAACATCAATTTACTAAGAAGTATGCTAGTCAGCAGTGCAGTGAATTTTCAGGTTGGCAAATTTGTAACTATTAAAAAAAAAGGTGATTTGAATGTTTGAAATTATATTTTTTGTAAATATCTCTGTGCCTTTAGCCATAGTTACTTTTCTACATTCTAGACACTTCTGCCTATTTTAGGCATACTTACTGCAGGGAAATCCTGATCCATTATCCTTATCTATAAATGTAACCCTGTTCTTCTGAGTAACAAAGATGAAAAAATGAAAGGTCACGCTTTTCATAAGTAATTGGCCATCACAGCAACTCATCTTAAGCTGAGTAACACAAACTGCAATAAATGTCAAATCAAATATAAAAGACAAGCAAGCATTGCTTTCTGCTAAGTTAAGCAAAAAAACCTGGACATATGAACTTTTAATAAACCCCAACAAACAAACAACAGAGGAAAACCACAAATCGATTCCACAACGCAATCAATAGGAAAAGTTTTTATGCATTCAGAGGGCATGAAGAGGGAGGACCCATATCTTCTGTCCCTCAGAAGATACACAAAAAATATTTTACACTGGTATTCAGGGAAAACACCCACTCAGAAGGGCACTTCTTCCTGACACTGTTCCTCTCGTGTGAGTTCTCACATGAGCTGAGGTTTTAGCACTCCATCTCTAATATATAATTGAAAAACTTGACCTGAGAGATTATTACCTCCATATTATCACAATCAGGAAATAATTCCAGTCCCTCAAAAACTCTACTTTTCTGTAATTTAATTCCTCAAAATCTTTTGATGGTTGTCTGCTCTTTCCCAGCAGTGACCCCACATGACTGTAAGTGCTGTGCACATATTACTGGGACTGGCTGGGTCTCCTTCTTGCTGGCTGGCAGTATTTGTGTTTCAGCAGATCCCCCATCTGCAGCTCTTTGCATGCAGGGACTAGCATGGAATTAATCCAAAACAAAATTCTTTGACATCTGAGTCTGCCTAATCCTTTACTCTCTCCACAGTGTTATAAAATATTTGGATCCAGAGAAGAAGACAAACTAACTTGGCATTCAGCAAGGAGTGGTTGTAGAGAATTAGGGGGAAATTTGGCCTCTATACACAATAATCAAGTGCAAGGTATGACATCTGAGCCTTACAGCACTATGTATGAAGCCACATATTTCACTATCTAGCAATGAGGTGAACCTACCTCCAGACCTAAATACCATAAACTATGAAGGAAGACCTGGAGGTGTTTGATCCAGAGGGAAGACTGGAGTGAGATATTATAACACTTCCCAAGTTCTGGCAAACATCTTATGTGGAAGGAATAGAATAATCTGTTCCCCATGGTCTTGGAAGATGGGATAAATTGTAATAGCTTATAGTCATGAAATGCTCACAGATATTCAAGTTAGACATTAAACAGACATCCATCAGAAATTACATATTTGCAGTTGATGCTACCTTGTGAAAGACAATCCCTTTGAAATCACTTCTCACCCTGATTTCTATAATATTTCCAAGAAGCCTAAATAATTTTTATCAAAAGATGTTTTTCTTTTTCTCCTGTCTTTTTTTTCCCCTGAAATCAAACTGCTTCAATTTGATTACCCATAGTGATTCTTTTCTTTTACCATTAGCTCACAGCCTAACAATACTGGGGTTGGTATTTCCAATCTATTTAGAAGATGATTGGTTGTTATTTTATTTGTAATTTGATTTACATGGAATTTGAAGAAAGGAAACTCCTCAGGTACTTTATATTTTATTTTTTTAATCCATTTTCTATCAGCTTTCCTCACCTTCCACCTAAAGGATGTTGCCAGTGAAACATGGATTGGGCTGAATGACATTAACGCTGAGGGTACATATCTTTGGACAGACGGAAGTGTTTTTGACTATTCAAAGTGGGCCCAAGGATTCCCATTCAGGGATAAATTCACCGTGGTTGACTGGAAGTACATTACACTAGAGGTAAACAGAAATAAATCAGAAAATTCATAACGGTTATGACATCAATGTTTGAGTAACCAGCACGACTTCTGTCTCAGCTAAGATCTGATCTTTAATAGCTTAAAGCAGAAGAGAACTGAAATTTCAAAGATCAAATTTTTAAACCTGTACTCAAAAATTAATAGGCCTGTTTAAAATGTAGGTTTACTCTCATTACTTTGTCAAAATCTAGAAATACAGAAAAGGAATCTTTACTACTAGAATTAATTACACTTTCTATAACTGATCTATTTTATTGCATCATTATATATTGAAAATACTCAGTGTTAATAGTTGTGATTTTTATTCTGGTTTATAGTTTTTCCTTGTATGATGTGAATCCAAATGAAACTTCAACAAATTCAGTGCAGATTATCATTAACTCCATTGTAAAAATAACTTCAATACATTCCAAGGAATAAAGTGACAAAAGTTCTTGCAGCAATCTGCCAATGAAAGTACATTTGTTTAAGATATATAATAGAATGCATTTGATTTCCAACAAGCAATACATGAAAAGAGCCAAGAAATTAGAAAAGAAAACTATTAATTTTTATCATCACACCTACTTCTATTATTTTGCTGGAAATTTTGCACTTTATCAGCAACAATTCCATTTTTTATTTGTTCCCTAGACTGATTGTATTACAATGACAAAAAGATCTGTAGATAATGCAGGATTATGGGAAAATACTGACTGCCAGCATAAAAAAAGCTATATTTGCCAGATGGACAGCAGTAAGTTTTATGTTTCAGTTTGTTTTTTTGTTGTTTTGGGGTTTTTTTTGTTTTTTTTTTTTTTTTTTGTTGCAAAACCTTTACTGAACAATTCAGACTCAGAGAAGTTGACCTCACCTACCCTGCAGACATCCACACTTAAATCAGGTGCCTGCCACATAAACATTTTGAAGACAGGATTCACCTTCTTAATCACAAGAAAAATGCCCAAAACAGGTTCCTAGAAGGTCTATGCTTTCAAAATGCCTGTTTTTCTCTATTAACAGAAAAGTGTAGTCATCTTTACCCAACTATCACAGATATCACAGCCTGAATGCAGTTATTTTGCAAACACAATACAAAAAGACAAATCCCTTGATGACCTCCAGCTGGATTAGTTTGCTCATCAGTCTCTAGAAAAGTCTCCATATCACAAGAACAGCAATACTCAGAGGGCAAAAGTTCCAGTTTGCTTCACGAAGCCTTAGGGTGGGAGACACATCCGGAGCACAGCTACACTGCAGAATCTACAGGAACAAAAACAGAGAACTGATGAGCAGCAAGTTCAAATAGAGGAAGAAGCCACAGCTGGGTCAAATGATTCACAGCTGTCCTATGCAAGTGCAGAAAAGCTGCATGAGGATGGCACTAGCAAAATCAATTGCCAGGACATCCTCAACAGTGACTAAACATAAAGTTAATGTTTTTTCTTCTGTCCCCATCACTAGCTTTAGGCCCTTGCCTTCTACTTCTGCATATAGAATTATGGGTACAAACACAATTTCCTTTTTCACTTCATTCTATGAGGGAAAGATGTTGCAGCACCATCATAAAATTTGCATAGAAAGAAGTTATTTTGAGACTGAAGTGTGTGAAGATCCTGTCCTGTGCTCATGCCTGGGAAAAACTTGACCTGCACTGAGGTGGGGGGACATGGAGAGCTCTGGGGGGAGGATCATGGTGGAACCAGTATTCACATAATTTCATCTGGTCAGTCTGTGTCTAGAGATACACACAGCTCATGCTGTACCTCTCTTTAATCCCTGAATATATATTTTACACCATAGTTTAAAATAATTCCAAATTGCCATTAAAATAAATCTTTTTGGTTTAATGTAAGAAATGCTGTTACTTGATGCTTGTGCTGCCATGCTATATTCCTCTGTTACACAAAAGCAATACTGCTATCCAGCAGCTAGTAATTTTTCACTGTTTTCTCCTCTTCCTTTCAAACTTGTACCTCTTTCCTACAGAGCCTGAACTGTTTCACCCCACAAGTGCTCCAGATTCCAGTTTCATTGATTATGATAACAGCAGCTATTTAATCATTCCTTCTAAAATGAACTGGGAAGAAGCAAGAAAAGCATGCAAGGAGAAATCTTCAGACCTTGCCAGCATTTTTGATTATTACAGTAATATATTCTTGCTGCTGCAGGCAGTGCAGTATGGAGAACCCTTATGGATTGGGCTCAACAGCAATGTGGTAAGATTAATAAATTCATAGTTGGTAAAGTTAAATGCTGCTACTATTAGCACGAGAATTGTAGCATGAACAGATTTAGAAACCTGGGACTGGTGGACAGTCTCACATCTTTTGACTTCATCAGTCTTAAATCATAAAACTCCATTTTAGGCAATGGAGAAGGATGAGAACCTTTGGTGGTGCTGGACTCTCTTTACTAGTTCTGTGTGAATTTTGGAAACTTAGGTAAAAATACCTGGTAGGCTTTCAGATGGCCATTTTTAGGACAGGTGACCACTGCTCAAAGGGTCAGTAGGGATGGTCAGTAGGGCTAATGCCTCAGGATCATTGGCAGCTGTAGCTTTTCCATTACATTTTGGTTCAGAAGGGCTCGTGGGCCAAACCACACACTTTTGAACACACGCTCTTTGTTACATCTGCTAGGTCCCAAAGGTTGAAATCAGCAAAAGCTACACTGTACCAGAAGCAGTGAATACTGACATCCAGGTCCACCACTTTGTAAGGGAACACTTGAGTGATAACCAGTCTTATTAGCTCTGTGACTGATTGTGACAAATTGAGCTTCAGCTTCCCTACTGAATACGCAGTTGCTAAATGCACATAATTATCATGTCTCTATTGCATTGTTCTTTGATCTGACTAAACCACTTTTATAATAAAAATGAGCTTTTCATCAGTAATAATCACCTTAACTATTCATTGTTTTTTACTAATTGTGATTCTACTCTGATATATAACATAGCAAAACATGTCTGAAATTTGGTATCCCTAGGGATAATTGTAATAAATATTGTGTAAAAATAGCATTTCCAGTTATATGATGCAGCAACAGTCTGATAAAGCCCTTCAGAAGGCTACATTGTCTGAGAAAATGAACTTGTTGCTGACAAAAACATATTTCCACTATTCTAACAGTATCATATCTGCCCCCACCACCAGAAAAAATGCTCACATAAGTGATGAGTAGTCACCAACCTTAAAATAAATCCTTCCACTTGTACAAGTCCACAGGGCATTTCTACCCAAACCAAAATAATAGTGTTTAATTTCACTTGATAACCAAGTTGATTGTTTTTAGTCATAGCAGTATGATTTCGAAAGCAGCTAAAATTCCATTTTGATCAAGCTTGAATCACCAGGCATTCCCCTGGTACTTATAAACAAGCCATCCTTGATCTTGCAAGGTCAAACTTTCTGGTTTCTCCTTTTTCCCAGGCAGTGAGTGACCTTGCCCTGATGATGCCAAGCTCAGTACACCCTTGTGCATCTCCCTTGACACAGACACTGGAGTGAGATCACATCTTATCCCCCTCTTCTTAATGTCAGCAATATATTGTCTGTGCCTTTTCACTTTTCCTTGTAATTCTTCTGATTCTTCCTGGAAAAGAAAAAAGGAGAGGCAGAAAGACTAAACAAAGACTCAGTAATTCCTGCTCAACATATTTCTCTTTTGCTTCTTACAAAGTAATAATTTCCTCAGGTTCCTCATAGTGATAGTTGCAGTTTACTCCAAAATGTTTCTCCTCAAAACTGCTGGAGCTTAGAGTCCTTGTTTGATAGCCAGCTCTGAGATCCATTTCCTCCTGAGCTTTCCACAGGTTTCAGGATCTTATGGCCTTGCTGCTTTTCATGGAGATCTGACTCTTCTGGGCTGGTGAGTCCACCTTACAGCATTGTCCAACAAGGCACTGAGTCCCCGGGGAGCATTATTTAGCCTTCAAAACACTTCCATGGGCTGTTCCAGCATGGGAGCCATACTGCTGTGTCTTTTTATGTTGCTGAGTCCTGATTCAACCAGTATTTTAACAGGCACACAAACTGAGCTGCCTGTATCACTCTGAAAATGTGCTCCTGTATAACTGCATTTAGCTGAAACATAAGATGACAGTTTAGAACAGTTATGTCAAATGTCTGTTTCAATTTTAGAATTATGGATATTATAGATGGACCAATAAAAGGAAAGTAAGTTTTTCTAAATGGGACTATGGAGAACCAAAACAGAAAATAGCTTGTGTCTATCTAGCCCTCTCTGGGAGCTGGAAAACAGCACATTGTAATGAGAAACATCTTCCAGTCTGCAAAAAATCTGAGGGTAAGCAATGGCAATGACTTTTGGTTTTATGGCAGAAACCTTGCTTTATCTGCTTGGACTGAATTACAAATTTCTAAGTATATATCGAAGAATAATAAGGCTGAGCATGTGATGTCAATACCTTTATTTTGCATGACAGGGTTTTATTTTGATGGAGTTGGCATTGACCAGCCAAGATCCTGCCATTTTGCTGGACTAGAGTGATAGTTCCCACGGGACCAGGCAGACAGACCGTAAAGATTGTGGGAACATCAGCATTTCACATTGAGTCCAGAATGCAAAATGTTTTGCTGACAGAGGTTTTATGGGAAGGTCTGTAATCAATGAAGTCCACTGAGTATAAAATAAATTTAATTTCTTCAGCATATACACATCATTCCTACACTGGCTGTTACTTCATTGCTATTAGATTCCAAAAACTGGATACAGGAGATGGAGTTGTATCTGATAAAAAACGGTCTGTTATTGGCCCCAAAAAAGTTCATACTTCATAGGGTTTCTATGGGTAGCACTGAGGTTCTACATGATAAAACTACAGGCAAACCTCAGGATGGGAGTGGGCTTTTTTGCTTTCTCATTTGTGTTACAGCAAATCTGTTAGCTCTAGTGACACACACTTAATGGAAAGGCAGAGTTTATTTGGGGATTTTTGGGTTTGTTTTTGTATTTGTTTTGGGTTGGGTTGGGAATTTTGTGGGGTTTTTTGGTTGGTTGGTTGTTTTTAAATTTCTTTTCTAGGCCATGCTCTGAACTTCATAGCTGTAAATTTGCAACTTTTGTTTAAAAACACAAGTACTAAGTAACAATGTCACTGTTTCTTTCCATAATGTCATTGCTCATAGGAAAATGAGGGGTTACTACATAAATATTCAATGACCCTCAGGTTATTCCATGATCAGATATAATAACGTTCAGAAATTTTATGTAAGGATTGTTATCTTGAGGAAAATATTAAATGGAAAATTTCTATTATATGATATTGCATTTAAAATAAAACTTATTTGAACTTCTTGGGAGTTTGGGAGTTTTCTAGGTTTTTTTCCTGCTTTTTAATGCTTCTTTTATTTATATAAATTTGTTGGTTATAACAAAATAAACTAGAACCAAAATCCTTGAACACTCAAATATCCTTGAGACAGTCCAAGTTTGATTTAGTTAGTAACACAGAAGAGCACAGGTTCACACTGAGTGCATCCTCTCACAGCTGACCAGTCCTGATCCCTGTTGTTACTCTTGACTTAGACACTGACATACTTTAAACACTCTTAAGAAAAGGTGGTTTTAATATTTGATTTCATATATGAAGAACTGCAACCCTTACTGAATGAAAGCATTTATAGTATCTCATTTCTTCTAGATGTACTTCCTTCTGACCCCCCCCAGGATACTGGACAGTGTCCTGAATCTGATCATGTATCTTGGATTCCTTTCCGAAGCCACTGCTATAACTTCAATGCCAATGAAATGAGCTGGGCTCAGTCTGTGACTCACTGCATTCAATCAGGTAATTATTATTTTTACCCAAATATAGATCTTCAATCTTGACATTGAAAAGAAGTCTTGAAAAAACTCATGAAAAGTAACAATGCAAAATCTAAAAATATTAAAAATAAGGAATAAATGTCTCATTTATTTTTTATGGTTATGTGCTTTTCACTTATGTTGAGTTTAAGGTGATTTCTTTATCTTTCCAGCTGTGCTTATTTCTTCTTATATTTCTTCATTCACAACATTTCTCCTTTAGTAAGATCTTAAATTTTATATGATTTGAAATAACCAATTTGTTTCTGGCCTTATCCCTTGTTTTCCATATCTTTCCCTACACAGTAGGCAAAGTAAATATCATGATAACAATCATTCATTTTTAACAAGGGCTGTGTGATCTGAAAGGGGTTGATCCAAAAGGGGTTGCACATGCTGCCTGGTAGCCCTTGCTCTATCAGCAAGGCTCCCTGGCAGACTGCAGAGCCTGAGGAGGGAAAATGCTTCCCTTCCCCTTGGAGACATCTGTTCCTGGCCAAGACCAGGAACAGTACCTTGGCACTCTTTCACCTTTGCTGCTGAGTCATCAGCTATCCCATCCATGTCTCAGGAGGCCAGGAAAGAGAAAAAAAAATTGATTTTTTGTTTTATAGCTTTTTAGATCCTCTTAGCCCTCTTACTCTTACGCTGCCACAAAAATTAATAAATCAGTTTGAATTGCAGATTTGTTTGTTGCACAGATTTGCTTGTTGCGCAGTATTTCATGCTACATATTATTCTGTCAAACCATGAAGAACAAATAAATAATCACTCATAATTCCTATGAACAATATCATCCAATCACTTGAAAACACAGTGCACTTTGCCTGGTATTTAAAAGTCATCATCTTCTTTCTTTCTGTCTTTCACTTCAGATGACATCTCTCCCTGTCAGTGCAGCTCCCCTACAGCTGGACGCTACCTTGTGGTCTCTATTTAATTCTTCTTTACTCCCTTCCAGCAGCAGAAGTTTTTTTTATTACCCTGTTTCAAAAGCTGTGACTATGTTGGGGATATCTCCAATCATCTTCTGTTGTTTTATTTTTTTGTAGGTGGTATGTTGACTTCTGTAGAAGATCTGGATGAATCAAACTTTTTAATAGAGCATGCAGATTTATATGCAAGCAAGATTAGTGGCTTTTGGATAGGAATATACAGAAATGTAAATGGTAACTATATTAAGTTCTACAAATAATCATAAACAAACTTTATTAAATGGACAAAAATATTCATAAATAGGTTTTAAGCAACCAATTGAAGTACAGTAGAGTTCAGACCTGAGTCCTTTCTGAGGCTGTCTCCTATTCCTGGTCTCTGAGAAACCTTTTCCTGTTGGGGAAAAAGTCCTGACTGGCTCTCATCTTCTCTTGGCTGGGTAAGACTCATGTGGGACCTGTGGGAGTCCAGCCAAAGCCCCCAGTATTAAGCTCCTCTGTGACTCTATATGGAGAAAATTAGGCTGCTTGCTAAACCATACAGTAGAAAACATGCATCTGGAAGAAGACACTGTTATCAGACTAAAACCAGTCAGAAAGGGTTTTATTTTAGATTATTTTCAGGCCATTGAAACATCAACATTTCTTTTAGAGTTTATGAAAAAAACAGTTTTAATTTTAACTAAACATCTGTTTAAGCATTACGGTAAAAACATCCTGATTCCCATTGAGTGCTGCTGAAATAATAATTCAGAAATTCTTCATAAAAAGTCTGAATTCAGCTTTTTTCAGTATGAAACTTTAATATCCTAAGCAAATATATGGAAAAACAGAAATGAAAACTAAGTTATGACTGATAAATCTGCAAATCATAATTTGGGAAAGCAATTATATTGTTTTGGAGACAAGAATCAAATGAGATAAAATGCATCAGAAAACAACCACAGACGGAAGACAGTAGTATTTCTTCTTCTGAAGAAAGTAGTATTGCTTCATTAGGCTGAATGAAGTACTATTATGTCAGTATTCACTAAGGTGAAGACATTTCCTGTGGCTCTATTAGTGTTGATACTAACATTTTCCACACCAGGGCAGCTGCTTTGGCAAGACAACAGTGCCTTGGACTTTGTCAACTGGGGCGACGGGCAGCCCTCAGGGGGCGAGCTGGCTTTCTGCGTGGAGCTGTCTGCAGCCACTGGCTACTGGAGTGTCCTGCCTTGCTCTTCCCAAAAGGGCTTTATTTGTAAGAAAACAAAGAGTAAGTGACTCCTTTAACATTCCTTCTTTCCATTTATGGCTTTATTTCAGTAGTAACAGTATGAGCATCACTAAGGACTGACACAAATGTTTCAATGTTCAGACAAAAATAATACGAGTGTATTTTTTTTTTTGTTTGCCCTGTTTATGATTTCTTGCTTCGAAATCTCAGATTTTCTTACATTCTGTGAGGAATATCCAATTAATAACTAGAAATCATAAATATTTCCTTAAAAAAAAAGAAAAGCAAACTTCTTTGTTGTTTTGTTCCCCTCCAACATAAACACATTTTTTTCTACTGACATTCCTATTTTCTTTCTATGGAACAAGAGTGGCATCAATAATTTGCAATTCTTCCTCTTGCTGTACTATGATACATGCTGTTCCAGCAAAAGATGGATGAAGCAATTCTATTTAAATAGAGCGGAAGTGCGATCCAGAGAGCATATAGTGACCTTTGAAAAGAGTAGAAGTGTTTTGGTTAGCTTTTTTTTTTTTTTTTAATATTGTGTTTCTGTATAACTGAGCACCATCTGCTTTAGTCAGGAAGTAGAAGTATCAGAATACTGTGAGCCAAGCAACCATGTGGTATTTTGGAGTTTAACTGTTAATTCTGCAGAAAAGTCCAATTTCCTGCCCTGTTTCACAACGCCAAGGTTCAGGATGTTTCTGAGGTTCAGTCCTTTCCCCCACCAAAGCAAACCTGCAGCTGGCAGGGGAAGCAGCAGTCACAGCATTGCTCAGGGCATGATCTCAAAAGGAAAATTCTGCTTTTAGGACGACGCCTAGTTTTCTTTGCAGGCCACAGACACTGCTGACGGATAGTTCTCTGTTACCAGACATCAGAAAGCAGAAACTCACTGTCACCACACACTTCACTTGATGCCTTTGACTGTGCGTGGCCCTGATGTGCAGTGCCAAAGTACAGAGGGTATTCCCTGACCCCGGGTTCTCCAGCAGAGTGGTGTTCCAGCATCTTTATTCCATTGCAGCCAGCTCTGAGCCCTTTCAAGAGACAAATTGAACAGCTGCTTTTCCTTCGTGCTCCCAAACACTCCAGAGTCCAATGCATTGCCCTGGCTCTGCTGCAGCAGCCCGGCTCCTGGTGCATCCCACACTCCCTGGGATCCCACTGCCCACAGGGAGATCCATCCTTGCCGTGGCCATCACCCAGCAGCTCCCAGCAGCTCCCAGCAGCTCCCAGCAGTTCCCAGCAGCTCCCAGCAGCTCCCAGCAGTTCCCAGCAGCTCCCAGCAGCTCCCAGCAGCTCCCAGCAACTCCCAGCCAGCAGCTCTCAGTAGTTCCCAACAGCTCCCAGAGATCCCAGCAGTTCCCAGCCATCAGCTCCCATCAGTTCCCAGCAGCTGCCAGCAGCTCCCAGTAGTTCCCAGTAGTTCCCACTAGCCCCCAGTAGTTCCCAGTAGTTCCCACTAGCCCCCAGTAGTTCCCAGTAGCCCCCAGCAGCTCCCAGCCAGCCGCCGGGAAAAGCCTTGCAGACGGCGCCCTCTGTGCACAGCCGCCGGGAAAAGCTGCACAAGAAAGCTTGAGTTTATACGTGTGATTATAGATGCAAATAAATGAAGGTGGATTCAGATCTGCTGGATCTCAAAAGAATTCTGTGTGACACAGGAATGCTCAACTGTCCTCAGCAGCCGATCAAGTGTTCCCAGTCTCCACAAGAAACCGACCTGGTGAAAAGGGCAAGGTTAATTAACCGGGGAGAAGACAGTCCCCTTCAAACAGTCAGAAACTACTACTACTTAGCTTGGAGATATTCTGGTTATTACAAAAGGTGCAAGAAGGGGATTTTAATATGCAAAACGCTGCAGTTTTATTGAAGGGAATATGGGGTTAAAAATCTTCCACACCTTTTCAGTTCTTCTAATTTAGCAGATGTGTTTCCAGAAGTGATGATGATATGCAGGTTACCAGACCTTTTGCTAACATGAAACTGTCAGGAAGAAAATGTGACCTTTTTAGATTTTGACTAAACATTTGTCTTTGTCTTTGACAGCTATTCTTAAAGCAGCTAGAAACATGGAAGGTAGGATTTTTCTCCCTTTCAAATAATTTCAAATATAAATGCTTAAATTTAATATTATTTCTTTAGTGTATATATATATATATATATATATATATATACATATATATATAATGTGAGCTTCATTTACTTAGTTTCCATTGAATTCTTTCCCAGCCTAATTTATCAGTATCTGCAAGACTCTTAGGGAATAAGATAATCAAATACTTTGGTAAATTGATCACCCCTACTTTGGTAAATTGATCACCCACTCTCTGATCCTCCTTTTTCATGCTAAGATCTATAAGAAAGACTGACACAGAGACATTATAATAGATTTTCTGCTGGATAATTAAGGGAGAAATTATACTTATCAATAGTCTTATATTTATTTGTGGCTACAGTTCATTCATTTCTATTTACTTTTTATTTATTTACAGATGCCAAAAAGGACAAAGCCAGTCGTCACCTGAATATATGGATACTACTTACTCTGGTCCTCATAATTTTATTGGGGGTGGCCTTCATGATTTATTTCTTGTTCAAGATCAAAACTGGAAGTGGAACTGAAAGAGAGGTGAGACAGGGCAGCAAGCAGCTGGAATACAGCCGTGCCCTAACTGCAGGGGACAATGGAAGTGATGCTACCAACGACAAAGAAAAAAATGAACACAGTGCTGTCTGATGGGATAACACAGCCAAACTAAATGATTAAGCTGAAAAAACTATAGCTGAACTAAAGGAAACCTTAGTCTCTCTTAGGTGCATGTAACTTTTACTACAAAGTAAGATTGGCAGTTATTCCTTTGGTAAAGTTTAGGAACTATAGCTGTATGCTCATCAATAAATACTCTCAGGCAGTTATTGACTTAGTACTGTACAAAATGGCTAATTAAGCAAGCATGGAAAATAACAGAACTAGTGGGAATTTAGATTTAAAATATATGGGTTACTTATTTAGGAATTTGTGACAGCATCACATACAGAGTCAAGACTAAAACTGAGCTCTCTTTGCAGAGCACTCAGCCCTAATGCCAGCACTTTGAGAGTATTTCACCATACTGTTCTGAAGCATGCACACTGTTACTTAAGTGATGTTTGGAATAAACAGATATTTACATTAATTGTTTGTTCCCATTACTACCCTTTTCTTATATCCTTTACAGAATTATCTCTTGTGATAGTATTATAAGTGAAATGCAAATATTTGTCCTTCATTCATGGCTTCAACTTGGATTTTGCAAAACAAATAAATCTTTGCATGCAATCTTATTCTATGAGCTTGAATACTTTTTATTAATTATGAACATGAGGCTATATCCACAAACTATATATTACACAATAACATTTCAGTGTTTAATTAGCATGTGGAGATGATATATGGTTTGTTGAAGTAATGAGTCTTCTTCCTTTAAAAAAAAGGCTGGTCGGAGCAGACACAGAAACATGAACAAGGCATATGACTAAAAAAGCCATAAATAAACTATAAAATAAAGTAGTTGCCAAATAAATTTTGGAAGAATGCATTCCTGGTTTTATTCCACTTGATCACTCAGTTTAGCTATTTTAGGATAGCTTTTCTTACTGTCCTCTACCTCTCTGATAAATGGACTGATAAATGGACTGTTAACTGGGCACTGTGTCCATGATTCAGGCTAGTGCTAGTGAAATATTTTAGAGGTATACTGAGATGATTAAGTTTTCTAGGAATTCTCTGTTGTCTATGACATTCTGAAGAAAAAAAAATCACAAGGACCTCTGGGAATAACAAATCTTTAGAAAGTGCATAAGAACTGCAGAGGAGATGTTACATGACATTGGATTGACAATTTGTAGATATGGCAATTAAACAAAACACACTGCGGAGGATAAGGAATAAAGGCCATTTTTTACTCAAACTACTTTTAATGATAGTCCTCTGGAAAATACACTTTTTTGATTTTTTGTAAATACTGAACTGGATTCTATGCTGTTTGATGGTTAACAATAAAGGCAAAGTAAATGTAAAGAAGAAACAGTTAAAAAGATCCAACATAATATCATTATTTAAATATTTTATATTGCTAACACAACTCTGAAAACTCTGTATTTTGTGAATGAGTTTCTTCTATCTTATTAAGTGATGCTTTGTTCTTGCAGAAAATACTGTGAGATTTGTCTTCATAATAAAGGCAAGAAAAATGAGAGAAAATCTGAAGGGCAATTTCAGCTGAATTTCTTTCCTCCCTTTTTTTTTTCAAAATTACTAAGGAATTGTGCATCACAGTTGTAGTTCATTTCCACTTAATAAATGACTGAAGCTCACTTGTAAAATTTGAAACTAATCCTCTATCCTGGTCTCATTTATGCTTGGTACAAAGAAAGAATAAAGTACTAAAGTCCATTTGTACTTTGTGGATGAAATAATTTTGAAAGGCACATTTTTTGTCAAAATCACAGGAAGATTTGTAAAGATTTGGATAATTTGTATTGGTTCTTCTACGATAAATTCACATGAAGTAACAGCACACTAGTTCTTCTAGCTGATACACTGGATAGATAAAAGCCAGGTGTATGCATAGTATCCAGTTTGCCAAATCACCAAGCAAAATTAAATTTTATTGTGGGAGTTAATTTTTTCATGCTAAAATAATTTTTCATGCTAAAATGCAAAATTGCTCACTGCAGTAAATTAAATCAATATATCTTTTGCAGCAGTGAAGAACTTTCTGGCTAAGAAATTTGCATATATTTTTCTCTGAGTTTCTCAGGTATATATGTATGACATTTAAGGTACATCAATTTAAAGTGCACTCCCTGGTTCTTTGTCTTTGAGGGTCAGAATGTTACAATTCCAGCACAGAACCAAGAAAGTTAAAAATAATTCAGTGGAATGATCTTGAACTGTTCAAACTTTGCCATATGCATTTGAATGGATGGAAACTTCACTTTCAGATGCAAAGTTTGAATTTTGTAATTATTTATAGATTTCAAAATACCACATGTGACAGGATATTTCCTTATTTAGAGCCCAGAGTTTTCTCTTTCAACTAAAAATCTCCAAAACGGAGACGGAGCCAGCAACAACTGATTCTTTAAGGACCTCTACTGCAGCAATTAATTTCATCTCATCTCTTTGTGAACAAGAAGACAGAATGAAAAGCTTGACCTTTTCTACAGTTTTAGTTTTCCTCTCATTTGTTCATACTGCTTTTCAGACACTCGGTGAGTCTATTTTTTCCTATCCCCTGCAAAAGTAGATGTGAAAGCGGGCATCTTTGTTGTCTTGCTGGTTTCTCAGGATCTTTAAGATTTTCACATAGCTTTACTACTCTGCATTTCATATTTTTCCTAATGGGAGTGGTCCACAGAAGTTTCCAAAAGACAGATACAGAGATGTTGATCTACTTTTAAAGAGAGGGGAATATCCAAAATGGTATAAAGCTGGGAATCAGAAGTCAGGACTGAGTCACATATGTGAATAAAGATTGACTTTTGGTTACAACTTATTTATTGGTTACCTTTGCTACTGTAAAGTAGATGGACTTCACAGTGTGCTCGATAGCACTGTGGAGCCTATATATGTGCTATATATGTGACTGACTCACAAAAAAATGCAAAGGATAAAGGAATTAAATAGGGTGTTGCAGGTGTATCTCCTAGCCTTAGCATGAGATTGTGTGGGATGAGGTGGAACTTGTGGATTGATGCAAGATGTAGCAATGCGGCTGAAAAGAAGCCAGTGGAAAAAATATTAGAAATATATGAGAGTCAAGAGCAGCTGTGGAATAGCTACTACAGCAGTACGGGTGAGAGGGATACTCAAGGCACTGAAGTTGGCCAAAGACAGATCACAGCTCCCTTTTTAAGTATGATGATAATGTTCAAAGATGTCTTTTCTTCATCCTTCAGTTCATTAGACTTGTGGAGTGGGGTACATATCACAACTTCCAAAAGCAGACACTGCTCCATGTGAGCTGTGACAGCACTACCCTGTGCAAAAAGGGGGTCTCCCACCTGCTCCATGAGCTGGGAACCCCACCCAAAAGCAGAAATCTCACAGCTTCCAGCAGGAACTCCTATTATTAGACCCAACATTTCTTTGAGGGACAATAGCTGGTACTTAGGGGACTACAATAAGCTGTTATTTACTGAGCAGTAAGAAATAAAAGACTTTATAATATTTAAAACTTTTTTCCTAAATGGACAAGGAAAGAAGAAACTAAATCTCAGCTTCAAATTTAGATTTGCAGAAGTGAAACTCCTATATATTACTGAGCCAGTCAAAGTAATACAGGAACCTTCTAGAAGAGCTCAAGAACTAGTCTTTCTGTCACACCCTCCCAGAATATCCCAGAGACTTCCTCCTCTGATCACTACCCAACACTGGCTTGCCCTAACATCCTACACTTGTCCTAAAAATTTACTTTAGTGTGTGGAGAGGTATCTCACTGCCTCCTGTGAGTTATTCTCTCAGATGGATAAGGCAATGATGCTGCATCTCTGTTTCCAAGTATGAATTTGAGGCACAGAGGGCTGAAGGGCAAAACCTTGCCCTCCTGTTCTACAGGTCCTAGACTATTCCCTGTAGTCCAAATTTCAATCCTTTGTGACCCAAAGCCAGTGAGAGCTGCATGCTACCTGACATTTTTAAGAGCGTGGAGTTGTTTGCCCTGGAGGACTTGCCTTGTGTGTCACAGCACAGCTGCAGCTCTGGACAGCCCTTCCCAGCAGGGCTTATTTATCTCAACAGATTACTGCTCAGGCTGCCTATAACCCTTTGGGAGTGTTAACTATCTTGTGTGGCACTCACAATGCAGAGGCATGCAGGCCCACACCTATAGTATCTACATGCACTTCAGTCTTTGTTCTTGTGACAATGTTTGTGATTTATTGCAAATTACGTTGATTAAATTCTTATGATAGATGCGCTAAGGAAAGTATACTGGATCAAGGCAAGGTAACAAGTCACCATTATGTGGTTTTTAATTCCAAAAAATCCCCAAACCATAACAGAACACATAAATTCCAGAAGGAGCAGAGTCACAGAAGGCTCGCTCACTAACTGTATTAAGCACAAATGTGACCCCATGGAGATGTATGTCACAGGAGCTAAATCTATAATGCATGAAAGTGATGGGCAACTTCCAAATTTTCAGTAAAGATCTCTTTTGGAAATCTTGAATGAAATGTGCATTTCAGAAGAAGATAAAATTCCATTATTCTGATCATATTTTTGAAGCTATCTTAATGTAGTTTTATGTTCTTACTCCTTTGTATTGTGTTCCCATATATTTTCTGAGCTGTGCTTACTTTTCCTCCCCAGATTGAAATGTGTCTTGAAAATACCATTTGATCCTTGTAAAAATTTGCAGCCTCCTGACATGAGTCAGATCAGCATAGAATAAACAGCACATATTTCTCCTCACAAGCTCCCCTTACCATTTGCTTACCCGAACCACTTATTCTGAATGTTTTATTTTACAGACAAGGAAATATTCTTAATATTCAATGAGGATACTAAGTTCTGTTTACTTGCTCAGAGTTCTGAGGCAGTCACAACAGCCTCTTGCAAGAAAAACAATGACTTACAAAAATTCAGATGGGTCTCTGATCATCAGTTAATGAGCGTGGCATTTGCACAATGCTTGGGAGTGCTCTACAAGAGAAACCAGGCTAAAATTTCTCTGTACCCGTGCAACAAGAAAAGTGAATTCCAGAAATGGGAATGCAGAAATGCAGCCTTGGCAATCCAAGGGGAAGATTTATTTCTCAGTGCTGGCAAAAAAAAGGAAAATATTGCACTGAAAACAGGATCAGAGGCAATGGATAAATGGAAGATCTATGGAACCACGGATAATTTGTGTTCTCAAAGCCACGAAGGTAAAGTTTAAAGGTTATTTTTGGTGTTTTATTGAATCCACTTGTTTGCCATCAGACATAGGGTCTTTTGATTTCTGCCGCCCTTAGCCCAACATCAGCTGTTCCCCCTGAGGCGATGGTGGACTAGAGAATGATTAAGTCACATATTCAGGCCTGTACCCCTCCATCCTGGAGAAAAACAGCTGCTTAGGTTCAGACAGAATGTAGTATGTGCCAAAAATGTTCATATTTTTTGTTCTTTTAAGGCAAATGTGCATGTAGGTTATTTTAAATTCTTAGTGTTAATCACTCTTCTCAGTGGTGCCTAGCAATAACACAATGGGCAGAAACCAAAGCACAGGAAGTTGAATAGCACTTGAATAAGAGAAAGAATTTCTTTTACCAAGCACTGGAACAGATTGTCCAGAGATGCTGTGAGTTTTCCTCACTGGAGATATCCAAGAACCGTCCACACACAATCCTGTGCCATGTGCTCTAGGATGACCCTGTTTGAGCAACGAGGTTGGACCAGATGACCCTCTGTGATCCCTTCCAGCCTGAACCATTCTGTGATTCTGTGACTTTGTAATCAAAACACTTTATTTAACTGCATACTATTACTACTGAGATTGCGTTAGTATTATTGGATGAAAGGGAAAAAAAATCTCTAATACATCAATATTAAATGCAAGGAAATCATTCCATGCATAATATCTTCAGTTGCTCTATGAGATTTCAGATGCCAAAAAATCCCACAACATTAAGCCACATGAAGTGGAAGTTAGGCCACATGATAAAAAGATAACAGTATTTTTAGTAAATTATATTTAAATATACGAGATATAAATCACTGCGGCTCTTTCATAGTTGTCTACATAGCATGATACTGTGACAACCAGCTCAATTTCTAGCTGGTACAGGGCTAATGTACCCCAGAAGCAAAGCATAAATTGTGAGACCTAGCAAAAATTTCCATGAAAGTCATTGCTGGTGACAGCAGTTCCCAGCTACACTGGTGGAACACTTGTAATGTTTTCTCCACGTAGTCTCGTGGACAGTACAGACATATATTCACATAGCTATATTAAAACTTCTCTTTTGCCCCCTCAGACCTGTTTACACTGTTAGGAAATTCCAATGGAGCTCCATGTGCCTTCCCCTTCCTGTTGAGTGGAAGATGGTACGCTGAGTGCACAGCTGCTGGCAGGTCAGATGGATTGTTCTGGTGTGCAACAACGCCCAACTTTGACCAGGACCATTTTTACGGGCTCTGTCCAGCTGCCAGTAAGTCCCACACACTGTCACAGACCCTATAACACAATGCTGCTGTGTAAATATATCAATACTGAGATGCTGTTAATCATGCAGAAGGGAAAAACCTTGCAGTGACCTAAATTTTACTCAAAAATGTCTCTTTTATGCAACAACATTCCTGACAGAAGTAACAAATCTGTTTGCTAATAGCCTAGAGTCAGGCTGAAAGTGGTCTGGGTGTGTCTGTCAGTGGAGAAGACACAGGAAAATAACAGCGTGCTTTCAATATGACTCTCTTCAGCATAGAATCACCTGAAAACTGAGATGCTATTCACAGTCTAATACTCACTGATATTTGTGATAGCAGTAGTCTAACCTCTCCTACCCAAGCTAAGCCCTGCTCTGTATAAAAAGATTGGTCTACAGTTACTGGAAGGATGTAGTTTGTTTTTTGAAAGGTATAAAATTAAAAGATTGGCTCAAGGGTTTTACTGAAATGTGTTATCAGCATTTCCCTTTTAACGTTTCAGAATATATTACATAATAATGCTGTCTTAACAGGTAAAAGTATGGTCATGGGAGTGCAGGATTAAGAACACCAAAATACACGTTCATGAAGAAATTAAAAATGCTGCCTCAAACCTAAGTTTTCAGTGCAATACCACAGAATCAGAATCACAAATTGTCATTTTGATAGGAGCATTGCGCTGGTAAACCAAGTTCAACTCACTCTCAACCACCACCAATCACCATCATTCTGACTGATTTGGTGAAAATTATTCTCTGCTGCAATATTGCAAGCAGTAACTTCATGACATCCTTATTATATAAACTAGAAAATATGAAGTATTTGGCCTTATAAAACTGTTGGGACATTATCACTAATATTTGAGTCTACAGTTAAAAAAGAATGCTAAAAATCTCTGAATCAGCAATAAAGAAACACAATAAGAAATAGAAAACTTTTCCTCTAACAAAACATTCAAGAAATTTAATGGTTTTTTTCTCAACAAAAGAGAAATTTAGGGCAAGTTGTAATCACAGCTTATTTTAGTACTTGCCCAGGGAACAGTTTTGCTAACAGTGAGCTCTCAGAGGACAATTTCAACACTCCAGTAATCAAAAACACATGCAGATCACAAGTACAATCTCAATTCCTCAGCTGCTCCTGACAGGGCCCTTCCCCAACTCTCCTGTCCTCCTCTGGATGTGCTCCAGCACCTCAAGGTCTTTATTGTAGTCAGGTTCAAGATTGAGATGGTATTTGACGTGTGGCCTCACCAGTGCAGAGTACAGAGGGACAATCCCTGCCCTGCTCCTGCTGGCCACACTATTGCTGATACAGGCCAAGGTGCCATTGGCCTTCTTGGCCACCTGGGCATTTGCTGGCTCATGTCAGACTGGCTATCGGCCAGCACCCCCAAGTCCATTTCCACTGGACAGCTTTCCAGCTGCTCTTCCCCAAGCCTATAGCATTGTAAATGATTAGTGATTAGTGATTAGTGATGGCATAATTTCACAAGAAAGGTTTAATTACTGCCAATGTTTGTATTTCAGTGGTGTTCCAGCCAAGAATAAACTTGGGCATAGCCTATGAGCTTCTGAACAGGTTCTCAGGGTAGACAGTGACCAAGATAGAATTTCGATTTATTGGCCTCTTTACAGTACTTTTTTCTCCTGGAGATTATAAAATTGGAAGGGGAAAGTACAAATAAAGGATGAAAGGCTCATTACTGATAATGTCAATGACACATCCTCTTTTCTTAACAAAGATCAAGATAACTTGTGGGCCTGAGCCTTAATTGCTCCAAAATGTTATTTCACAAACAAGCTTGCAGTTAAATTTTACCATAACGCTTTGTGTAAAATGTTTATTACAAACTCAGGTACTAAATCTCCTCTCTCTCACACAGACATTGACAGATTTTGGAGCACAGATCCTTTGACAGGAATCTACTACCAGATAAACCACCAGTCAGCTCTCACATGGCACCAAGCAAGGAAGAGCTGTCAGCAACAGAATGCAGAATTATTAAGTGTCACGGAGATACATGAACAAATATACCTAAGAGGTGAACTAATAAGCAAAATTCAGTAAAAACTCTTTTGAAAGATTTTTTTTTTGACTGATTGCAAATGTTTCAATGCTTTAATCACATTACAGTGAATAGCTGATATAAGAAAATGGTATCTATATTAATCAGAAATAACAAAATTACAGTAAATTAGGCTTTTTATATGTGGAACTTTAGTAAGATGAGGAATTAACATTTGAAATTGTTTCTATTATTATTATTTTATCTAGAATATAAGGATTTCCAGCTAATTAAGCAAAAGTTTGCTCAAACTCAGAAAACACCAAAAAGATCCTGGAAAAGGGACTTAAAAGAAGAAACGTTTTAGGAGACAGCCATTATACAACAATTACATGATATGACGTGTTCTATGATTATATTTTGTGTTAATAAATCAGTATTCTTCATGTATAGCTAATGAAATAGTTGTTCTGAAATATGATACAAATTTTATACAGACTTCATAGATTTATGCACACTGTAGAACAAAGGTCCTGTATCAATTGCACCACAAGCAATTAAACTTATAAGAATATCAATAACAGAAATTCAATCTTTCCATTTTCAAAGCTTATTGTCTACATATAACTGCAGAATAGCATTAAGTTCAGATAAACTAATAAGTAAAATAAACTTTTTCAATTCTCTACCCTTTATCTACAGAAAAAAACCTCTGAATTTATTACCAGTAAACATGAATTCTGTACTGAACTTAAAAATCACTAGGCAGACTTTTACTATCTTCTTCAAAACTTTGGAAATTCCAGTTTTCCTAGAAAATCTCATTAGAATTCAATTCTTTTGGTTACTTAGATTTGATTGACAGCAAGAGATCCTCTCTCTGGATTGGGCTTAATAGTCTGAATCTCAACAGTGGCTGGCAGTGGAGTGGTGGCTTTCCCTTCAGATACTTTAACTGGGCACCAGGTAGTAATCTTTTCAAACAATTTTTGGAATTATAATCGGAGAATTATGCTTTCCTTCACTAGATATAACTCTTGGAATTTCAAGCAGAAGACCTAAATCACCTCATCTCCTATCAGATAAAGTAAAAAAGCACAAGCTGAGCTGTATCATAGTGGGAATGCCTTCAAGTCAGTGAAATCCTCTGTTTCTCCACAACTTTCCCAGGGTTATCAGACCCTGTATCCGGCAAGGACTTGGCTGCCAGCAAGCATTGCTCTTGCAAAGGCTTTCTCTTCAATTTCTATGCTTTTTTACTCTTCTCTCATTCAAGAGTTCATGGCATTGACAGTTTATCTTTGAAAGTCAATTATTGCCATGGCAACAGTTGGTTGCAGAAAATTCTGAATAAATGCAAGCATAGTCCAACTTTCTGCCTTCCCAAGTCTCAGAGGTGCCACCTGCTTTTACCTGGCACAGAAGATGAATTGAAAGCCCAGAGTTGTTGAGTCTGGTGGAAGATTTTCTACTTTCTGTTGAGCTGGTCAAATTCCTCAAGCTTTGCAGGATCCTGTATCTCAGCTCCTGT
The DNA here is from genome assembly GCA_013397075.1 of Rhabdornis inornatus. NCBI lineage: Eukaryota > Metazoa > Chordata > Aves > Passeriformes > Rhabdornithidae > Rhabdornis > Rhabdornis inornatus. Next base: position 342,032 of record VWZS01009562.1, read on the forward strand.
ATCCCCACTCAATGGCTATGATCATGAGTTAATTTACACACTTCCAGTTCACTGCAGAATTAAGTTGTATCTTTTGTGGGGAAAAGGGAAAAAATTCATCACACTGTGGGCCTCTCTGGAAAGAAAACACTGACCATTCCCCAAGGATAGTAGTCCTGTGGAGAAACTCCAGGGATGTTGGTGGAAGTGGTAGGCAGAGGAGAGACAGCAATGCTGAGGGAATGTCAGGAGGTTCTGCTTGCAGCAAGGAACAAATCTGCATGCAAATTCCAAAGAGACATGCAGAAAGAACCACTATTCTGTAATCAAATGTGGCAGAAAGTGTGAATTATGCAACAAGCATACAAAGAAAAATTTTGATGGGTACTTCTAAATTACATTTTCTTATCTCTGGTAGAAAAATCTCTGTCTCTGGTAGTGAAATCATGAGCCCATAATAGACACTTGAAAAGGCTATCAGTAAATTGCTCTTTTAGCTGCTGACATAAACCCTGTGCTACATAAAAATAATTTGGTTTTTTCCCATGAAGGAAGCCCTGAGCTGGAGTCTGAAAAACTCTGTGCAGTACTAAACCCCAGAAGAGATGCTAAATGGGAAAACCAGCCATGTGAACTGAAACTTGGCTATATTTGTAAAAAGGAAAAATCCACAAAGGATCCTTTAATTCTTCCATCAGGTATATCAAGCAAATAAAAAACCTTTTTGATAAAGGCATAATTTGTGTCACTAAAGTTAAATTTAATGGCTATTTAAAATACAAAGAAAAAGCAAACACTGAAATTTGTTTTTCTGCTATGATGACTGGTACAGAACAAAATATATTGTTATTTCTTTAGTGAAAGATATTTAAATACTGAAAACGTTCCCAGAGCCCAGTAATCATATAAGCATTTTTCACTTTATGTTATTATTCATAATTCCAGAGGCACTGGGTTAAGCCATACAGTTTCATGAAAGTATCATGGTCTGCACGGACATGAAAATAAAGTTAGAGATGCTTCACCCTTCCTGCAGTGCATTCTAATGGAAACACTGAGGTTTTTCACAGAAGGCTTGGGAAAATGGCATTGGTAGGCTCAGAGCAAATTCTTGATGGGGTTGCCATAACCTAGAAGGATGGCAAAAAAAGAGCAACTTCCTTTGGACCACTTTTCTACTATACTTCTCTCTGGTTTATTTAATGAGAGTTGGCATGGAAAGCCATGTGTGCAGAGAATTACTTGTGTTGCAGTAATAATGCCTTTCCTTTATGAAATATAAAAAACCATAATTGGATGGGGTGTATTGTGTGGAAATGCTGCATATGAAATTCCAAAATATTCTTCTGGCCAGTGAATACTTCACACTAGTGAAGCCCAGTAACAACTGGCTCCATTCTTTTCTTCCTTTGTTTAAATGCAGCATGCTTTCTGTAAAAGTACTATGAGCAACAATATACAGATTAAAATAAATGTGTGAGGAATGAAGTACTGCTTATTTGTTACCACTTCCTGTTCATTGTAATTCATTAATTAGCTGATTTTAAATGTAATTGAAGTTATTCTAGACTTCAGTTTGCACCATTTAAAAACTTTAAATATCTATTGATTTTGAGGGGATGTAGAGCCTGTTAAATGCCCAGAAGGATGGTTGCCCTATGGAGGTCACTGTTTCATGGTTCATAGAGACTCCAAAGAATGGAGGGAAGCTGTGATTTCCTGCAATGAGAGCAATGGCAACCTGGCCAGTATCCACAACCCTGAGGAGCATGGCTTCATACTGTCTCAGCTTGGCTACAGTGAGTATTTCTACAGCATAGTGTTTGGTATGAATGGAGAATGTACTATTAGAAATCTTACAGGATTTAAATGAAATAATTCTTGCTTTTTTTAAATGAATGTTTCTAGGGAAGGCCGCCGATATATAGGTTAGAAAAACTCGAAAGCCAAAAACCCACAAGAGGAGTCATCATGTGTAAAAGCCTGACAGACAGACAGAGGCTTTCAGCCAGCTCTTCAAATGCTGTTTATTGCATAGATGAGGTTACAGCAGTTGTGGGTTGTGGGTGAGCCTATAGCTGTTGGCTATAGGCAAGCCGTGTGTCCTGAAGCCCAATTCTATTCATGTTACAATGCATTATATACTTTTCATTACAGAGCATCTTAATACATGACTACCAATCAACATCATACACAATACCTTTTACATTTACATATAACCTATCAAAACTGCTAAAATTAACATACTATGTTAGTGACGAGCCAATCATTGGAGTTCGTAGTTACATGTTGAAGTCTGGGACTTGTTCTGCAGTGGAAATTTCTGAGAACTTCTCTCTACTTGCAACATACTGGCTTTCTTGTTTTCCTGTGAAAATCCTTTTGTTTGATAGAAACATCTTTTGTTTGAGGTGGATTTATCCTTTGCTCTAAGCCATAAAAGCCCCTTCCAACTCACTTGCTCTTTGCCTTCTAGTTACCCAGTAAGACTGGCTCAGCAATTCTTTTCTTCTATATCAAACCTTGCTTTCATTCCTATAGAACCTTCTGTATATCTGCAAAACTCCTCCATTAAATTCTTGTCCTTCCCAACAATTATGGTCTTTTAATTTTGATTTTCATCTGTTTTTCACTGCATGAAATCACTTGAAGGAAATAACAGCTCTAGCCACTGCACCATTTGAGTGGATTATCTGCATCAGACACCTTGTAGCTGTAGATACAGTAATGTACTTTACTGATAAAGCTGACGAATCTGATTTCCTGCTGGTATCTCATTTTTAACCTCTTGAAAGAAGAATGAGAATTGCATTTTAAAATAAACTCTTCTGCCTGCTAATACAGACAAATTTGCACTGCAACATTGCAATTTCAGCTCATCTCCATAGAATCTTGCTCCTATGGACTATTTCAACTTGGGTAGTAACACAGATTGATTTCTGTCCTTAGGAGCTGAGGATGAGCTGTGGATTGGCCTGAATGACCTCAAAATTCAAATGTACTTTGAGTGGAGTGATGGAACTCCTGTGACGTATACCAAGTGGTTGCCTGGAGAACCAACCCATGAAGTCACTGCCCAAGAAGACTGTGTCATTATGGCAGGAAAGGTGAATCATTTCACATGAATCATACAGTGTAGCACTGCATTATTTGAGTTTTGGGGAGATTTTTAATGCAACTCAGCATAGTTGCTAAGTTGCATAGAATCAAAGAATGTTACCTTTATTCACTCAGACACATGGTTGTTCTAAATTAAATTTAAAATTAAAATCCATGTAACTACTAAGTGTTCATGTCTGATTGTGAATGTACATTATATGCCAAGCAAACCTTAACAGTCTGGCCGTGCCACTTAGTTTAGCATAACTTCACCTCTAAGCTCAGATATCTGGAATCCACTAAATCCACTACAAAGTACAGATATTCACATTGAAACAGTATTTTGAAAATAATGAAAATGTTTCTAATGTAAAAAGGTTCTGCCTCACTATTTTTCACATCTTCCCAAACTGCAACTAGGATGGATACTGGGCAGACAGTGCCTGTGACAGGAAGTTAGGCTACATCTGCAGAAGAGACCCTCTACAAGGAGTTTCTGGAACTGCAAAGACTGATCCTGCCTGCATGAAGGTAAGAAGAAAGCATAACCAAGAATCTGGTTAGCAAAATTTCACAAGCTCCTCTTGACATTGAAACTATCTTTTTTTTCTTTTCTTTTTTTTTCTTTTTTTTTCCCCCCCAACAAGTATTATTCCACAACAGACACTGGGTGATAATTTTCACTACATTCCCATATAAAGAATAATAATAAGTCAGGCCTACTATCTCTCAGAACTTTCTGTGAAAGGGGCTAAAGCCAATTCTTGGTTGCCTACATATTTGTTATATTGTTCTGCAACCATCTGTGGTTATTGAACATGTAGTAGGGACTGGTAACAATTTCTGGACTATGCAGCATGATGCAAGATGATGACAAATCTCACTACTGAAGTCAAATGAAAACAATAAAACCCTTTTTATAAGTGAATTTGTTTTGAGCAAGTTATTGTATCCTACCACTTTTTTCCCTTCTTTTCCTTCTTTTTACTTCCTATTTACTACTATTCTTTATCTGGGAACCATTCCCACAAGCCTATATGGGTAACAGGCCTGAGACTCATTGTGCTCAATGGCATCAAGTAACAGCCAAATACTGAACACAGAATTTATTTACCTTTCTTGGGTGCAGCAAGCAAATCTTGAGATGGCATATAAGGGAAAAGTGACTTGGAATTCAGCTGTAATTTTGAGGATTTTGCTCTTCAGTGGTTTCTATGTTACCTCTTAAGTCAGACCTTTTAGGTGATCTGATGTATTAAATCAATTAATTATTCTATTTACTGTTCCTTTAGCCTCAAAAACAGGGGAAACTTGAGTCAGCATTCCTACTATAATACAGACTACTCTTTTTGGTTCTGCGCAAAGAAGAACTTTACTCACCTGATTCTGCATGCACTCTCTCTTGTCTGTCCCTCTGACTTTTTTACCAATAAAAATGTATCCATTATTGTCAAAGAAGTGAGACTCATAGGCATTAAATCTCCTCTTTCTGCACTGAATGTTTGCTAAGCTGGAATTACTATACTGGAATTCAAATTTATACATAATCATGTCAAGTTATATTAAAAATAAGTTTATGTGTATTCATTGATATTCAAGTACTAGAACATATGTTGTTTTTAATTGCAAGCTTATTTCACGTGTTCTTGACAGGGTTGGGAAAGATATGGTTTTTACTGCTACCTGGTTGGACATACCTCTGTAACATTTTCAGAAGCAAAGAAAAGCTGTGAAAGAAGCAGTGGTTATTTAACAAGTATAGCAGACAGGTATGAAAAGAGCTTAAAACTTGTATATCTGATGCAAGAATACTGCAATTAAAAAAACTAGGTGAGAACTTTTGGGGAAAAAAAAATAAAAAAAACCAACCAATCAACAAAAAAAAAAAACACCAAAAAAACCCAAACAAACAAACAAAAACAAAACAAAACAAAACAAAACAAAAACAAAACAAAACAAACAAAAAAACCCAAACAAACAAAAAAAAAACCAACAAAAAGAACCCCCCCCCAAAAACAAACAACCAAACCCAGAATATCCTTTTTCTGAAGAAAAATTTAATAAACATAGTATGGCTTTTCTGACTAAAACTAATTTACACATCAATGTTTTCTAGTTCTTTACTTTGAAAGAACAGACAACAGCACCTTCTGCTCTGTAAGGAACAGTTTTTCAATATAGCACAGCTTCACCCCCTACTGCACCTGGGACCCAGTTAAACAATATACTCCTCATAAGAGGAAATTTAATGGGGAATCTATTCATTCTAGCTTGGTGACGTTTGGATGCTGAGGAGTGGAAGATGGAAGGAAACCTAGGCTTAATCCCATTTGACTCCTGTCATTTCAGATATGAACAAGCCTACCTGACCAGCCTCATTGGTCTGAGCGCGGAGAAGTATTTTTGGATTGGTCTCTCAGACATGGAAGAGCAAGGGATTTTCAAGTGGGTGACTGGTGAAGATGTTCTGTACACAAACTGGAATGCAGCAATGCCTGGTACTCCACTCACACAGAATGATTTTTGCCTTTTTATTTTTCTGTATACTGAACACATATATTTGTAGCTTATTATGGTATTGGTAGCTAGTCCCAGTACTTTTCCGTAACTTTTCCCTAGCCAGAAGGAAAACATACAACATATGAAACAAAACATATTCCAGAGGTCCAAGCCTCAGGGGGTACAAGACCCCTATCCTACCTTGGTTCTTTCTGGGAACCAAGGCTGAAAAATAGTGCTTCAAGACATATTTTCATAAACAAAGTTTAATTTCCATCTGAGGGGGGAGGATGTTCATAAATCTATGGGCCCAGATGGGATCCATCCCAGGGTGAAGAGGGAGCTGGCAGATGAGCTCGTAAAGCTGCTCTCCATCATTTACCAACAGTCCTGGATCACTGGGGAGGTTCCAGATGATTGGAAGCTGGCCAGTGTGACACCCATTCATAAAAAGGGTGGGAAGGAGGATCCTAGTAATTATAGACCAGTCAGCCTGACCTCAGTACCTGGTAAGGCAATGGAACAGTTTACACTGATGCCATCACACAGCCCTTACAGGATGGCCAGGGTATCAGACCCAGCCAGCATGGGTTTAGGTGGGGTAGGTCATGTTTGACCAACCTGGTCTCCTTTTATGACCAGGTGACCGCCTGGTAGATGCAGGAAAGGCTGTGGATGTTGTGTACCTGGACTTCAGCAAGGCCTTTGACACTGTCTCCCACAGCACACTCCTGGAAAAGCTGGCAGCCCACAGCTTGGACAGGAGCACTCTTTGCTGGGTTAGGAACTGGCTGGATGGCCAGGCCCAGAGAGTGGTGGTGAAGGGTGCTGCATCCAGTGGGGATCATCACCAGTGGTGTCCCTCAGGAGTCTGTGCTGGGGCCAGACCTGTTCAATATTTTTATTGATGACATGGATGAGGGTATTGAGTGTTGTATTAGTAGATGACACTAAGCTGGAAGCATGTGTTGATCTGCTGGAAGGTAGGAGGGCTCTGCAGAAAGACCTGGAATGGATGGATGGATGGGCAGAGTCCAATAGGATGAGGTTTAATAAGTCCAAGTGCAGAGTCCTGCATTTTAGCCACAATAACCCCCTGCAATGTTATAGGCTGGTGTAGCTGTGGAATGGGTTGTTAACCCCTTAGGTGCGGTGGAGATAAGATGCACAGCTACATGGTCATCTCTCATGACAGGAAAGAGAGAGACAAGTTTATTCAGAAACACACTGGTTTTTATAACATGACTCGCAACTCCAAGAGCAGAAAAAGATGATTGGTTCAGAGAGAAGACACCCCATTCCCAGGGCCTGGTCACACATACAACAGGTGTTCTATCCTGTTATTAATTCATCTCTATTTTGACCNGAGACTCAGAGTTGACCTTATCACTGTCTACAGCTTTCTGAAGGGTAGTTGTAGTCAGGTTGGGGTTGGTCTCTTTCTCCAGGCAGCAACTGACAGAACAAGAGGTCACAGTCTTAACTGCTCCAAGGGAAATATAGGTTGGATATTAGGAAAAAGTTTTTCATGGTAAAAGTGATAAAGTACTGGAATGATCTGCCCAGGGAGGTGGTGGAGTCACCATCCCTGGATGTATGTAAAAAAAGACTGGATGTGGCACTCAGTGCCATGGTCTACTTGAGGTGTTAGGGCATGCGTTGGACTTGATGATCTTGAAGGGCTCTTCCAACCTAGTGATTCTGTGATTTAGAGAGGGTTGAACTGGGGGAAATTACTTCTTATGTCTCTAATTGGTGATTTTTGTCAATTATGCTAATTTGCTAAACTTGTAAGGCTGTATTCACCCTATGGTGGGGTGGGAATTTTGTGGGCATTTTCCGTATCTGCCCCTGGAGGCCTCCAATAAAGACCAGCCTCCTATACTAATATTGTCTCCAAAGTGTGTTGTTCCATTTCTAGATTCCTTAAGGCATCACTATCGTTGGACTAAATCTATGCTACTAAGGAAGTCTCTGTGTTCCCTAATTCTAAAATGTTTTCCAACTTTGATAAATCCATGACAACACATACGAACATTCTGCCTTTGAAACAGAAGTGTCTTTGATACATGTACTTGGCACCAGTGAGGCTGCAAATCAAATCATGGGTACAGTTTTGTGTTTCCCACTACAAGAAAAATATGGAGATGCTGCAGCATGTCTAGAGAAGGTCAACAAAGCTGGCGAAGGGTCTGGAACACGAGTCTAATGAGGAGTGGCTGAGCGAGCTGGGGTCCTTTAGCCTGAAGGAAAAGAGGCTCAGAGGAAACTTTATCACTCTCCACAACTGCCTGAAAGGAAGTTATAATGAGGTGGAGATCAGTCTCTTCTCCAAAGTAACAAGTAATAGGAGAAAAGGAAATGGCCTCAAGGTGCATCAGGAGAGCTTTAGATTGGATACCAGGAAAGGTTTCTTCAGGAATGCTCACTCAGACCTTGGCATGGGCTGCCCAGGGAAGTGGTTGAGTCACCATCCCTCGAGATATTTACAAGATGTGAAGATGTGTAGATGCGGCACTGATGGTTTAGTGGTGGGCCTGGCAGTGCTGTGTTAATGGTTGGACTATACAACCTCACAGATCTTTTCCAACCTAAATTATTCTATGATTTTCTATGATGCCATGAAAATACTTATTTTCTGACACCTCATCATTTCCAAGGGCAAAATCAAACTGAGCAGAAAGGATGAAATCCCTTCCAGCCTTGGTGATGGGCTGCCAAAGCCTTGCCACAAGTGGCAGAGGAAAGAGGCAGGCAAGGAGTTGTTTATGCACTCAAAGGGAAGAGAAATGATGAAGGACTTGCTGGTTTCCTCTTTTCACAAAGCTCCTCCTCTGAGTAGACACTACACTTAATATTTCAAATAGTCTTTTGTAAATCAATTACATGAGCCATAAAAATGTCAAAAGAGCCTCCTTAAAACACATTTCAACTCTCTTTTTTATCTCACAAAGGGAAGAAAGCTGGCTGTGTTGCTCTTAGGACTGGAAATGCAGCTGGACTATGGGATGTTCAGAATTGTGAAGTAAAGGCAAAATTTCTCTGCAAAATATTAGCAAAAGAAGTCACTGTTCCTGTTGCTTCTGAAACCATTTCTGATTCCAAATGTCCCTTGGGTTGGGATACAAGCAAGAGCACTAATTCCTGCTTCAGAGTAAGTATTGTTTTTTGCCATAATCCTACTTGGGAAACAGGAGAGCACCAAATAGGTAGGTAATTGAAATCACAGAATGGCATCATGTAGCAACTTTTTACACAACTATTCAAATATCACTGCACTTTTCACTCCATCAGTCATAAGTAAGGTTATCTAATTACTTTTGAATCCATACTATAATGGATAATAGTAAAGGAAAGTTTACTTACTTTTCTTATGCAAGACAGCCAGCAGATTTATGTTCAGCATACTGAAAACACAGTGTTCTACCTGCATCTACAGGGTTTTGTGAGAGAAGAAGACCAAAAGAAAACATGGTTTGAAGCCCGAGATTTCTGCAGAGAAATAGGAGGAGACCTGGCTGCCATTAGAAATGAAGAAGAGCAAACAGTGATAGTAAACTTAATAAAGTAAGCAAGCAAACAGTCTAATAATTGATATTTTGGTGTAACAACACATACTCTTGTTTTGCTCCTGAGATAATTATTTTAAAATCTATCTGGTTTTCACCATAACAATAAGAAAAATAATTGAGAAAATGTCTCATATGAGTAATGTTTTCAAAGAAATTTTTGTAGTTCCTAAAATGTAACCTGCAAACACTTTAAATTCAGATAAAAAACAACCCAACAACAAAATTTGTTGAATGCTTCTCCACAGACCCTATTCTAATTTTTTAGTGAATCATTTTGAAACAAAATCTTGTCTTCCAGTAGCCCTGAACATTTTCTTTCTGAGAAAAAACACTATAGTCACAACATCAATGTAGAAAAAAAAATGTGCTCTGTTTTCAATGCAACCATTTGCAAAGTAGGAGATTTTAAAGTGTGAACTTTATGTACTAGCCAATGAGAGTTTGCTGACCAACAGTACTTTTTATTTTCAAAATTTCTGCTTTTGAAGTGTTCAATAAGTGTCAGAGTTATTGTCCCACATAACTTTTACAATTGAGCAGAGCTAACAATATATATCCTCTTCCACCATACATTGTTTTTTCTCACTCTAGAAAGAAATCCCCATCATTTCAGCCTTTCTGGATAGGTTTGCAGTGTTTGGATCCTGACGGTGGGCTTTCCTGGAGTGATGGGTCTCCGGTGAGTGTTTCACCATGCCGGTTTCCTTCTGTTCTGACCCTTTTTCTGTTGGAGAAGCTTCCATGACTGGTGTGTTTGAAAGATGTATAAGAATTTCCAAAAATGTCTATTTTGCAGCTGGGTAACTCTGAATCATTATCCTTCATACTGGATTGGAAAAACAAAAGCAGCCAAAAAATCCTGAGGTTATACCATCATCAAAGTGATAAGACAAAGGACTACTTTCAGTTACAGAAATTATTATCCAAGTGACAAATATATGAGAAAGGTCTCTTCTGATTTTTGTTAGTCTATGGTGATAAATTGCCATGTTCCTTTTTCCTGTTTTTTATTTATAACCTCATTTGATTCCAGCTTTTGTGGGAGTGCTACAGTCTGTTAGACATGCATAAACTCAGAGCCTTTCTTTCCTCTTGCAGAGTGTAATTACTTTAATAGCTCACATTGGCTTCACAGCCAGAGAAGGAGGAAAAGGAGTGGTTAGAAACTTTTGATCTACTTCTCATTCCTTAAAGAATACAGTTTTTTCCCCTGTAGATAAAAATAAAAACCACAGGTGGGTTTTCTCTGTAGGTGAATTATAAAGCAAGAAACTATTTTTATGATACTGCATTTCAAGATTGTGGAGCAATCAGTGAAAACCCTTTCCCGTCATGGATTAAGGAGCACTGTGAATACAGTCATAACTGGATTTGTGAGATAAAGAAAGGTAGGTTACTTTTTACTCTAAACTCACCTTAGGAAGAAATTCAAGCTGAACCCATTCATTCGTAATAGGAAGCTCTACAAGTTACATACTGGTAGAAAGTTTTGTTGATTTCACAGGAATTTTGCACACAGAAAAGTAGGTAAAGACATGTAAATACCTTTGGAATACAAGATTTCAGCTGTTAACAATAAACTTTTTTTGTTTCATTATAAAAAGTATATTCCATTATAAGCTTTACTAAAATGACACTTCTTTATGTAATCATACAATAGAAATAATAGAAATATGTGTACTAGAATAATAGAAAACATGATGAAAGCAATCTCAAGTGCTTACCTTGCAATATTCACTGCTCTGCCCAAAAGCAGATTTTTGTTAAAAAAGAAGTTCTGACTGATGGATGAAGAAAGGACTACAAGTTGAAAAAAAAAAGAAAAAAAAGAAGAAAAATCTTATTTTAAATTTCCATATCCTTTGTGAAGTGAAACTTCACTCCTCGGCTCAGATGTTGGTACACAACAACACAGTAGTCACCTACTCTAAGTTAAACAACACTACCAGCATCATAGATTCAGTCTTTTTGTAAGATGACACATAAAGACAAGCCCGTAACAACAGGCCTGCTGCAACAAAAAGATGGTAATGAAAGCTTCAAAATACTTAATGCTTTAAGACAGGTTCACATCTTCCTCTTATACAAGTAGAAACATCTCTGCTTCTCTGTTTTTTTTCTCACATACTGTTTGGGAAAAATATTCAGTGAAATTGGAGAGGAATCAGTTATAGCTATGTGTTGGGTACATATTTTACTTCCCACAGTAACAGCAATGTTCCTTTGCTGGCTCCCTGGGCTCCTTCACACTAGTTTCAATTGCTACTTTTCTTAAAAGCATAATTTCTGTGCTGTTGAATTATTCAAAACTATTTTCTAACCAAGGCACATAGTCTCAGCTTCTCATGCTTATAAAGTAATAGTCATAGGTCTCTATCAGATGTTGTGAAGATATTTTTCCTGGTAAGTTCCTTTGTGATTTCTCACCTGAATAATCACCACAGCTAAAAATCATTAGCAGAAGTGTCAATAGTAGCTGTTTACTGTTAATTAGTAGTGGCATATGAATGGCAGAAATTACAGCCTGAAGAAACCGCCATCATTAGTCAGCAGTGCATAATGGCATGCAGAAAGATGCTGAAATAGACAGAATACTTCATATTTCCAGAGACATATTAGGGTTTTTTTTCTTTTAAATCTTGTAACCATTACCTTTTTAAGCTTGTAACCAATCATAAAAGAGATTATTTTTAAAAGCTGACATATTTCTTTTTCTAATCCAAGCATATATTCACACACTTAATAAAATGTAATTACACATACAGCAACACAAACACTGCAATAAATTCCAATGGGGAAAAAACCAGAGCCACAGAATAGTCTGAGTTGGAACGGACCTTAAAGATCATCTAGATCCAACCTCCAACCTTTAACCAGGTTGCTCAAAGTCCCATTCAGATGGCCTTGAGATCATAAAGCTGATATTTGTTTTACATTTTTATAGCTCTTGGCCTTGCATGTTTAGAGAAACATTGCTCCAATATCACATTTCATGTGATGTGGAAAATTTTTGTTGAAATTATTTTTTAAAAAGTGGTAATGTAATTCTTATCAAGGCAGCTACACAGAAAAAAAGTTTCACAAACAAATTAATACTAATAAAATGCTAAATATAAATTATAAATATAAATAAACATAACAAAGCAAAACTTTATTTAGTATTTGAATTTTTTGTTCAAATACAAGACAATGTCCATAAAGAATTGTTCAAAGTCTACAAACATTGGTGTATTTTCTCTATTTAGTGTTCTTTCAGAAACAAGTATTCATTCAGACTAACTTCAGACATCTAATTTAGGCAATATTAAAGATGTTCAAGATGCACTTATCGAAAATCTACCAAGACACAGATGTAGGCCTGTAATGCATCTTTTATTCCCTGAACATCCATTTTTAACTTTGCACCAAAGATACTATATAAATGTATTTTGCATTGAATATGTAAAATGTGAAAAGTTAATAGACATTAAAATGATTTCCACTGATTGAACACTTCCACTGCCTCAATGTTTGGCAAATATTTTATATCACCATTTTTTATCCCATTTCATTACAGGGACACCCTTGAAACCAGAACCTCTGGGTCCTTCTACCAGTAAGCTTCTGTTTATTTTCACTTAACTTAAGGGTGGTATGATGTAACACCACCAGCTTTGTGAAACAACTGAGAAGAATTCAAAGATTTCTCTTCTCTGTTGCAGCATATGAAGTCACAGAAGATGGCTGGATTGTAAAAGGAGACAAACAGTACTTTTTCAGCCCAGAAAAGACCTCTATGGAGAAAGCCAGAACATTCTGCAAAAACAACCATGGAAATCTTGCTACTATTAGAAATAACAGTGAAAGAAAATTTTTGTGGAAATACGTAAGGGGAATTTTTATGTTATACACACATGGCTTACATACACCCTTTGTACATATCCTCTGCTTGTGAAGTACAGAAGAATGTGCTTGTTGCATAATATTACCACTTTTACCAAATATTACTACTACTAAAATTTTATTAGGATTAGGTTTAAATATTCTATGAAAAAATATTTATTCTACTAAATGAATCTTCACTTTAGGAAAAAAAACATGTAAAAGAACTTTCTGTTTGCTAGGATGGGTATATTCTCGTCTATTCTAGCCTGAATGGAGTTCTGAGCAAATACATAAGGAGCAATGAACAGGCAGAGTAGGTGTATTCTCAGAAAACTCTCCTTCTGTCAGGGTGGTTGCCTCTTACCTGAATATCATATACTGGAACACAGTAAAGATGCACAAAGATGTGAGACAAATTCCTGTGTAGCTTTGATGGTCCTATCTGATGGTTATGTTGCTCTCCAAAACAGCTTTTCAAAGAAAGGCTTAGACTGGTCCAGGTTAGACTGATCATTCCAACAATGCTTCGCGGATCAGTTTTCCTGCATCATGACCGAAGCACAGCAGGGGAATGCTGACAACTTAAGAGCATGGATGGTACCTCAAACCTGTGCCATAATCCTGTTTGGTTTGCTAATACCAACGTAGCCACACACACACCTTTCTGAGCCACACTATTAGATGTTTGCTTTTATTGTGGAGAAGGCAGGAGAAGAGCTCAGACAGCTTGAGACACAAGAATTACATAGCTGCTTAAAAACAGGAAGGTATCAAAAATTTTATACTAAGTGTTTTTCTCAAGTCTTTGGCTTTTTCTTTTAAAATTGAGAACAGAACTTGGAAAGCTTTGATCATACTAGTAAGTCAGGCAAAATGGGAATGTATCAATAAAAATAATAAAGCAAAACTCTAAGTTGTATGGTATTTCAGGTGACTGTACACAATCATTTAAAGAATATGTATTCATTTATTTGCTTCCACAGCACAAAATTTAACTTTTTTTTGTATTAGATGACTAATAAATATTAGAAAACACTAATTCGAAATGTATTTTTATGTTTAGGTCTTAAAAAATGGCAAACTGAACTCGTATCTCATAGGATTAATCCAGAATGCAGACCAACAGTTCAGGTAGGTAAATAAGCATTAAGATCTATAAAGAGCCATTGTAGGAGTATTGTACTGCCAGAGTTCCTTCTGGAGGAACCACTGCAAAGGAGTTAAATGCAGATTCAGAGAGTGATAATGCATGTTGAAATGGGCTCTCCCTTGGTTTAACTACACTGTACACAGTTCTCAGTGGAATTTTTTTATGCTATGTCGATAATACAAGGTATTTTTGTCTTTGACTTGATATGCAGGGATTTCATTATCTAAGGTATTTTAATCTTAATACAAATTCAATTTATAGATATCCTCAGCTGTAATTTTTAAAAATATTTTTAGTATGTTAAGGAAGATTTTTCTCAACTGTTTCATGGACATTGTCTCAGCAACCACTGCTGTTTTTCAGTTGGATGAGTGGAAGCCCAGTGCACTATGCAGCTTGGGCACAGGGTGAGCCCAACTTCGCACAAGCTCAAGAAAATTGTGTGGTTTTGAATAAAAAAGATGGTGAGTTACACAACTCTGGTTTTTAAAGTAACTTTATGGGCACTGCTCTTCTAGTGTTAAAAATGTCTTGCCAGTTTTCACCCATTGCTTCCTAGTAATTTTGAGAAATATGCATAATTAAGAATAATCATTATACCTGAGGTATCTTCAGGGGCAATATCATCCATAAAAGTGGAATACTGATTTTAACAAGGAATGCAGCAGCAATTTGATCACTGATGTTTAAGCTGCACAAAGAAAATATGCTATTCAAATCAGCAGCAATGTTAAAAAAATAATTATAAATCGATAACAGTTATTTTAAAATTTTTCTTAATAATATACAGTATTTTAATTTTAAAATAATATTTTTATAATACATTTTTGAAAAATGAGATAATTTTTTAAAAAATAAGAAAATAGTTAAAAAGAACATAGAAAATATATGGAGTTTCACATTCTGCACTCACACAGTGATAAAGCATTACTTTATACTTGCAGCTTTCAGTTCAACAAAGCTCTTTGGGAGGGTTCCACTGAGAAGCCATCTCATCTGGCCACTTCTCCCCCAGTCACAGCAGCACCAAAGTGCCCCTGTATACAGTGATAAGGGGAGGTAGAGTTGAGCTGATGCAGGTTATCTCACATTCCCAGGCAGATTGCTTCTGAACTTAAAAGCACAGAAACCAGCTCACTTTCCAACAAATTTCAATCTTATTCAGTGTCTTAGTACCTGAACTTCAATTGATTTCAGGTTTGTGGAATGATGTCAGCTGTGGTTTTTCCAACGGCTATATCTGTGAGAGGCACAGAAGTTTTATAAATGCAACCCTCCCTTCAGCAGTACCATCAGCTCCTGGAGGATGTCCTGCAGATTGGATTTTATTTAAAAATCAGGTATGATACTTTCATCTAAGCACAATGATATTACTGCTTGGGAAGGTACTTAAAGATATACAAGAGGCCTTTGGTCTCTCAGACATCTTTTGTCAGTTGAATTAAAAATATGAACCCATTGGCTGATTACAGCAAAATGGTGGTTTTACAGATTTTTAATTGCTTTCTTGAGAAGCAGCCACCTGAGGCACATTGGGAAAACTGTTAAGATTGTATATACGTTTCCAAAAACTGAACAAGTAAATTTATCTGAAAGCACCAGGCATAGCACAAAATCAGTCATTTGAGATGGAACAAATCAGAAATAAGACATTTTTTTTCCGAACAGGCTTCAGTGTATTGATTGCCTCTTCCCAAAAGGGACAAACTTGATGTGCTTAATAAGTAAGGGTTCTATTTCCTAATATATACAGTACTGTTATGAAGGCACCCATGGATATCACACCAGGTGAGCTCATGCCAGGTTACAGTCATCAAAGTTGTAATTTTCCACAAACCTCGCAAGATAATTCCCTGACTGTGCTACTGGCATGGAACAGGGCAGAGGGTGAGCTGCAAACATGGAGAGGGCACATGAGGCACACTCATAATTACCAGAACCTGTTAGGGTGAATATGTGTTTGTAATGTGATGGCTACACACTTTTTAAGAAATTAGTCACATACTTCCATTAATAAAAGAGCTGTACAATGAAGAAGGCTGAATACACACAAGAGTACTCTGACCATAGACACTAGGCCAAAAAGGTTTCTCAGAAAGATCCAGCAATTCCACACCTGGGCTGGGCCTTTCCTATAGAATCAGCACTTCTTTGTCTTTTACTTGTGGTGGTGTACGGCTTCTTGAAATCTCTGAGATAGTTATAACATTAGATTCTCATCAGACTCCCAGCATGGTTTGTAAATAGCTATTTGAGCTTTGTTGTGACTTTCTCAGTCCCTTGCAGAAAGACAGAGAGCAAATCTAAAATATGCAAATGGTTTTGGCTTGGCTCCAGATCCAAGTTAACTTTGAAAAAACATTTTGGGGGTCTGAGTTAGGCTGATTTTTACTTAAACTAATGTAATTCATACCTAAACTCTTTGTGCTGTCACTCTAACAGTCTATACTTGTTTTTCCCTAGTGTTACAAATTTTTTGGCTCTGGCTATGATTTCTGGAGTACTGGAAGAAGAGTTTGCATGAGCCTTGGAGGAAACTTGGCAAGCATACCTAATGAACAAGTTCAAGGTATAGTGCAATAGCCTGTTAGGTAATAGAGAGCATTTACTCTGCATGCAGTGGCCATTTCCTGCAAAGAAGGCAAGCATCAGTATGTAAATATATGCTTTTTATAATTTGTATAGTCAACATTGGTTTTATGGCCATGGCATGAAATGTTTTTAGAACTGAACAGTCTGTTTGGGGCATGCTAGTGATGCTAAGGATTGCTTCCTCATGTTTCATGCGAAGTGTCTTACATTATTTATAGGCATGAATTAGGATAAAATTAAAAACCCAGATCTGACATTTGTAGCTTTAGGCACAGAGAAAAAAACAGAATACATGGTCTGATTTTGCCATAAATAGAATGGGATATACTTCTATACCTCTGCCTAAATTCTGCAACTTAGTTCAGTAGAATGTCAGAGAAAGGCATATTTTCACCTTGCCTATGTTCCCTGGCTTCCATTTGCAGCTGTGCATAGCCACATAATTCCATCAGTCAAGTGGTTCATCCTGACAGCTGAAATAAGTTAATTCATTAGATATCATGGTGGTCAGACAGGTTTCTTTGGTTTCTTTCCTCTTTCCAATCTTGCTTCATTCTTCTCAAATACTTTGAGAATTTTCATGGGCAAGGGCTTGGCATAACTTTGAAATAATGGACTCAGGTAAATTTCTGATTAAACACAATTAAAATGTTTTTACAAGACTGTAACGAAAAGAATAGTTAAGTATTTGTTTATGAGTTGATGTTTCGACTGATCACATGACACATTAATTTTCTCTGCTGGCTTTTTTTTCCTAGCTTTTCTCACTTACCATTTGAAGGATGCTTCAAATGATCTTTGGATTGGCTTGAATGATATGCTCAGCGAACTCAACTTTGTTTGGTCTGATGGAAGTGCTATGTCATATACAAATTGGGCTAAAGATTCCCCAAAACTTGTAGAACCTGTTTTGTATGACAGTCTGCATCCAGAAGATGGCCAAAATCGGCAACAGGTAAATATTGCTCATTGTTAACCATCAAGTCTTAATCTGAGGAGCAATACCACTTCCAGTTAGCAGCCCACTTCACTACAGACATTGCCCCAGCCTCCTCCATTGCTTGGTCATCTATCTTTAGACTGGCACTAGACATAAAACCTCTCAATGTTTGCGTATTCCAGCTATCTCAGGGCATAAAATGGCATTGCTGTAATTTTGTCAAAGTATTTGGCAAAATTGCAGCAATGAACAGATTGAATAAAGATTGGATATACTGAATAAAGCTTTCTTTTTCATAGTTAATTGTTAATTTTTCAGAGAATATAAATGCAAAATTTTAATTTTAGAAGTTAACACACAATTGTTTTCTTGTCTATTAAGGAAGGAGAAGAGGATGCAAGAGGAAAGAGTTCAGCATTTTAACTTCTTCCCTTTTTAAAATTGTAATTGAATTACTAAGGGCCAATAGATGTCAACTACTTTCTAAGCCCATCAAACCCTCTCCACTGCTAGCACTGAAATTAAACCTCATAACGGTGTAAATAAAATAGCATTCTACATAATCATACCAATACAGACTGATTTGCACGCCCACATTGCCTATCTTCTATTTATTTCTACGTCTTGCTTTCCAAACTTGCCCTTCCCAGTATGCCTTTCCACTCACTGTCCATTCTCACATCATTTTGGTATCCATACCTTTAGAGAAGCCAGGGATCTGGACAACCAGCTTAATCTACACGTGTTGCTCTTGCCCATGTGGCCATTGGTCAAGGCATGCAGGAAGACACAAAATGACACTGCACATCCATAGCTCCACTGCAGCTCTAATAACACTAGGAAATACCAAGCAGGAGAAAAAAAAAAAACATTGAAAGGTATATCCTACTTTTCTCCTTCACCTTCAAGACACTAACAGCTCTCTCCTTCAGAGGATCCTTTTCAAAGGCCCAAAGGCCCAACCATTACCCCATGGCAGCTTAGCAGAGGAGATTGCAGCTTGTATAATAAATTTCATATTTCAAATTTAAGCTGATCTCATATAGCTGAAAGAGAAGTTCTAAGAACTAGACCTGATGAGAGCTCTGCCAAGGACTGTAATCTAGGTGCTTTTGTCAAGAATCACCACTATTTATAGCTGTCTTTGCAAGCGAAATACAAAGCAAGACCTCCATTTCATTCTTATTCAAAATCTTACTGATAGTCACTCATAAGTTGGGATAGATAATGTGAAAGAAAGTTCTTCAAAATAATAACGTTTTTCAAGTATTTCTCCTGGAAAATAACTAAATGAACAAGCAGGCTGAGCTGAAGAGTGTACACAGGGGAGCTGGCCACCACAAGGGAGGTCAGAAAGGACAGAGAAGGATGAATGAAAGGTATTTCTAGACATCAGAACTAAAAAAACCCAAACCTGAAACTACTCAGTTTTTGTACTCTATTTTATAACTTCTAATATCCATGTACATTCTCTCCCTTACTTCAAACAGTTTGATTGTGTTTCTCTGAAGAGAGGTCCTGCTGATGACACAGGGAAATGGAATAATGAGGAGTGTTATAAGTACAGAGGGTATATATGCCAGAAGGATAGTGGTGAGTTCTGTATTGTTAATCTTGAAAATTATAACGTAAGGATTAAAACAAATTTTCTTGTTTAACATACTTTTTTTCAGTTCGGTTTTGGTTTAGTTTTTGGTGAAGGATCAGTAAAACCTAAGGGGCCATCCTGCCTCCCAGTGTTACTTAGCAATGTTTTTGAGAAAACATGGCAGAATATTGGAAAAGAAAATTATTTTACTTTTAAAAGTGTAATTGAATATATGAAGCCCACAAATATTTTAATTACATATGTTCATAATGATATCTATAGGGTATCAAAATTAGTCTGTTTAACACTTATCCATATAAACCTGATAGTCATTAAGCTGCAAAGAGTATCTTATAAACAGGCACGGCAGGTGTGATATTTTTGAACTATGGGGTAAATTTACCTCTGCAATATGAAATACTGTGCATTTACTGATTCAAAATTGTCAGAGGTTGAAAATACATTTCTTTTATCAGAACTGTTGTTTTGATGTTATATTTAACTATAAACAACTAAGAAGAAGATGCTCCATTCCATTAATAATTTTATATTAGGTTTGTAAATAATAAAGATGTTGCTCAATTGCTCGAGTCAAACATGTTACTCCAGATTTAACTGCTCATGGGGCGTTGTTTTGGTTTTTTTTTCCTTTTTCCTACAGATCCTGAACTCTTTAAATCACCAGCAACAGTGCTGGACTTCGCTTTTGACCATTCTAGTGGGATTAGCTATTCTGTCACCCATTCCAAAATGAATTGGGAGGAAGCACATCAAAACTGCAATAACAATGCCTCAGAACTTGCCAGCATTTTAGACCCATATAGCCAGTCAGTATTGTTCCTACTTGCAAAGGAATATGAAGAGCCCCTGTGGATTGGTCTTAACAGCAATATGGTAAGAACAAACACATCATGTACAAGCTGTCAAGCTGACACACGACCTGATTTTACTTTATGCTCTCACCTTGTTGCCCATTGGGATTTCTGCCAGTATAGTGCTGAAAACAGCCTGTTACATCAATATAACAGCCATTTGCACTGGAAATCTTCAAATAAGACTCATACAGTAGAGATTTCCTTTAACACAAGGAAATGTTCCTGTAAAACCAGTACACAACAGCTCAGTGTGTTGTTTGGAGTCGTTTAAAGTATCTCAGATATAAATTGTAAAATTTCCTAAATTTTGAGTTGATTTTAGTCTAAAAGTAATTCCAGGCACAATATACATCCTGCTGTCCTGATGTGTTTATGTACCTCAGTGGACAAGTGACAAGCTATCAGAGGTCACACATCTGACACCTGAGGAGGAATGACTTTTATGTGTGTGTTTATGCTCACACATTTTACTAGAGTGGTCTTATCTATGGTGGCAATAGCAAACTACAGCTGTGAACAGAAACTGGGGTAAATATTATTAAAAGGAATATGGAGGCTATATCATATGGAACATTTTGACCAATGGCTGTATTTTTTTAATTTGCAAATGCAATTGGTGTAATTGCTCCCATTAGAAGTTAGAATATTATGGAAAAATAATCTTTTCTGTTTGCAAGATGTCTACATCAGTTGTATGACAGGAGAGGGTGAACATTTGGATGGTAGGTGTATTTTGACATGCTACATTCTTGATCATGAATCACAGTCACGATAACTACAACAAAAGCAACGGTGATCAGAGATGCTTAAGAACACTCCCCCACACACTCCCATTCCCCATGCAGATGTCTGGGTGGTCATACCAACATGATGTCTTATCTGCTCCTAGTTTTATGCCTTCTCTCATGTTCCCTTTCCTTCTTACCTTTCCATTTCCCAGTGCTTGAAAAATACTCTGAATTGATATTAGATACTTTCTGAAGACATTCCCATTTGTGGATGAGAGACACTGCATTTTAGTCAGCTGGTATTTACAAGCTAAGAAGGAAGGGGCACTAGTAAGCAGATGATTCACTGGTTATGTGAGAGTCCTCTTGAGGATCCTGTATAGTAGCTATGTCACCATAAGCAAATGTGAAATTACCATATAGATTTTACTTCCAGACCAATGGCAAATATCAGTGGATTGACAGGTGGAGTTTAGTTTACAGCAAGTGGGCCAGTGGAGAACCAAAACAGACATTAGCATGTGTCTACCTAGACACTGATGGCACCTGGAAGACAGCTTCTTGCGAGGAAAAACTCTTTTCTGTCTGTAAAAAATCAGATGGTGAGTAACTCCATACATGTGTATTGACTAGAGGCTGCATAGTGCAATAAACCACTGGAAAAAAACTTTGTTAACACACCAGTATACAGGAAGGCAGGATTACCTAACTAGTTCTAAATATTGACATGAATTCTTTCCAAAAGTTAATTGTATCATAGTCATTACCAAAAGCCTAAGAAACAAAGGACTGAATACTCACTTTTTAAAAATATCCATTCTACTAGGAAAATGAATTCACTTGCTATAAGATCTGTTTTTATTAGGCATTATATGAAATTTGTATCCAGTTTGGGGTACCAAAGTTTGAAAAGCTTCTCAGTCGACTGGGGTTTTCAGATGACTGGGTAACAATAATTTAAAGAAAATATTGGAGTTGGACAAAAGACTAAGAAACCAAAGACTACGAGAAACCATAGTATCAATACTAAATATTAAAAAATTAGCCTTAAGGAATGGAATTTTTCCATGTGTCTGATATGAGTCGGAAAGGGGTAACAGACTTAAATACAGCAAGGAAAGCCTTCTAATTTTATCAGTACAGAAGTCTTTAATAAATACTCTGGACAGATCAGTGAATCTTCATTGCTACAGCTTGCTAAGAACTGGGAGGACTAACATCTGTTAAAAACAATCAGCTTCATGTCACCTGTAAGCACAAAGATGAAGTAAATAACCCCTTGGAAAGCCTTCCAAGCACAAACTTGTATAATTTATAGCGAAATAAGTATAAATATGATTCCAAATTTTAGCTATATTCTTCAACTTTATGGAAGATCTTGAATCATTAGCAAATTTAAAACTGCATGCCAAATTACATTCTAAGATGTTTTAATTTGACAAAAATCCTCAGAATTCATATATAATGTCTCTTTCCACTTTATGATTCTGGAAATCTCATTTGAGAGCTGAGTGTTCCTTATCAGGGAAAAGAAACAGACTGTAGAAGACTTACAGGAAGAAAAGGTAATTTGGCAGAATATATAATTTACATTCCATCTGCATTTATCTACCCATTCAAAATCTTCCTATTATATCAGTCCCTATGGAATGTATTCAGGATGCAGTTTAACAAAAAATCCTGCAAGCAATGCTTAATTACACCAACACTTTCATTCACTATCACAGTTTCTACTGTAAGGTTTTAAAGGGTTTGATATTGTCAAATCACATTGATAAATAGTATGAAGAAAAAGATTGTCTCAAACAGAAAGTCAGAACCATATTCAAGCTCCTCTTAGAACAGGCTACAATTCCTCTAAGATTACAAACCTAACATAGTAATTTAGTTTTGTCATGCTAGTATAATGGGAAAAACAAGCTATAGGAAAAAAACTGGACTCCAACTACCTGATCTCTTATCAGTAAAGGCTCCTACTGAACCCCCACAACTTCCTGGAAAATGCCCTGAATCAAGAGAACACAAATCTTGGATACCTTTCTCCGGTCACTGTTATTACTTTGAGGCTGCCAAGAAAAGAAGTTGGTCTCAAGCTCATGAGGAATGTGCCCGACTAGGTGAGTGTTTAGTCTTAGAAAGATTGATGATGTAATTAAATACATAAAATAATGGATAATATTGCTAAGCAAACCTCAAATTACTTTAAAACTTCACGTTTAATACTTTTTTTCAGTTGCTTTTCTGAGCATGCTTTTGTACAATAAACGTAACCTTTGTCGGAGGCAGCAGCATCTCATATCTCAAATATCAGGTGAAATATGAGTACCTCAAAAATATTAAATTCCTACTACTTTTATAGAAAAAAAATAGATAGGGAAATAAACACTTTTACAGACCCACTAAGGCACAGGCTGCAGGATTGCTTTTCCCTTCCCCAAGCAAAAGGGACTCCACATGCAGTGCAATCTGGAACACACGGAGTCATAGGGTAGTCGTGTTTGCTAGTTCCAGGGCACAGTTCATTCAGTGGATCTCGGTGGCTGGACAACAAATGAGATGGAGGAGCTGTTTATCTTTCATGAACCAGTAAAACACACTCAGCCATGCAGTTCCTGCTCTTGAACTCTTCTTTCCATGCTACCCCCATGGAAAGAAGAGCAGTACCTTCATCAGGGAAGGGAAAAGACACTTTGCTCCACATTTCTGAGAACTGGTGCAATGCAACACATATTTCAGTGCAAGAATAACATTTCTAAAGGCACTTCCTCATAGATCTGAAAACATTGACCTATAACTGAGTAAACAGAAAAAGTAGCTTTGTAAAGGCATTTTGCTCTACAGTTGTAGGACAACAGAATTCCTGTAGTGGTTTTGTAGAAAGATAAATCACATAATTACTACAAAAAGTAAACATTACACTAATAATCAGGATGAAAGGTTACAATTGGACACTGCTCCATGTTCTGAATTCCTATACTTTTGCCTGCCTGCTACCCACTGGCCAGGCTAGGAAGGTGGTTATTTCCTTGTGTTCCCAAGACAGTTTTGTGTATTTGCAATGCCAGGGTGTATGGCAATTATAAATCAACTTCAGGACATCTTCTGCACTGCAACATCTGCTGACACATCCTGCCTAATCTGTTATCATCAGGAACTGCCAAAACTGCTGCCCAGCCACTGATGAGGGACAGAGCTGTAATGGCTACAGGGATGGTGGTGACTACATCACATATATCTGTTTCAGCTTACTAGCACCACAATCTGGTCAGACCTGTCAAAAAGTATTGCAGGAGAGTAATTGTTCTTCTCTAAAATAGCAAAGATTAAAAAGATCCAGAAAATTTCAGAAAATCCATATCTTTGTGCAGATTTGCATCCATACAACATACAGGCATTCTCAAAAAAAAGTACCATACAGTGATATAATACTTACAACAAGACTAGTAAATAATATATAAGAGTTGGTGTTTTTAATATACTTTTGCATAATTTTTATGTGTTTATTGACTTGAGCTGTAAGAAAATGAGAACTATGATGTGTTCCTTAATATTTTTTCAGGTGCTGATTTGGTATCAGTAGGAGACTATAGTGAAACAAACTTTCTGTCAGAAACCATTAAGATACTCCATGGAAAATCACTGAACTTTTGGGTAGGGCTAAAGAAAGGTGACAGAGGTAATATCTTTCATCATATGATACCCTCTCAAATGAAATTACACATTATGTTATAAAGAAATTAACTTCATACACTTTAAAGTACATATATATATATATAAAAATTACAAAGTTCATTTCAAAGTATGCTTAAATGTGCTTAAAATTATAATTGAAACATTTAACTATTCATGTTATAAACTTTTGTTTTCTCCATTACAACTTATTCTATTTGTCTAAACCCAGATATTTTATACATATATGTTAATTTTTAATATTAGAACAGTGGGTGTGGACAGATAAATCTGCAATGGATTTTGTCAACTGGCAAGTGGGAGAACCGTCAAATAAAAGGCTTAAAGACTGTGGGGAACTATGTGCACTGTCTGGCTCCTGGAGTGCCAACCTCTGTTCTTTCAAGAAAGGATATATCTGTAAAAAAATTAAAAGTAAGTAGGACTTCTAGTATGTAAAGGTTAATAATGTTTAATCATGTATTTACATTGTACAACACAGAAATATAAAATACTCTAAGTTTCTGTGCAAAACCAATTGACTCTACTGGCAGGATGTGGCTGCCTAAATACCGACAAGCCCCACATGGCTTCTGACTGCCTTCTCAGAAGGCTGCATCCCCCCTGTGTCCTCTAGAGCTACCATCAGCCCTATGCAGCCATCATAAATACTTCAGACCCCTGAGTTTAGGCAAAAGCTAAGCTCAAAAGCAACACGTTGTCTAACTTCAGCTGAATGTACTCTCAAATAAAATCTTGTTCTGATGAGTGCAATGCAAACTATCTTGTGGAAATGCTGGAATTGGTGATTCCTTACTGACCACTGATCTGATGGATTAGAGGAATACCATGACAAAAATTCTTGTGGCACTCTTTATCTACAGTATGATAGAATCATGTTTAATAAAATACAGGTATTATCTTGATAGAAAAATTATCATCTCTAATAAAATGCCTAAGTTTGATTACCAACTGAGATTAAATCAAAGTAGTCCAGAACATGGACATTTTGTTTGATTAAACTTAATATTTCTGTTCACCTCTGTATTATCTGCTAAGTTCAGGAAGAGCAATTACCGTAGGAACCACATCCACATGAAATGGCTATCTCTGACAGAAGGCCTACAATAGAAAAGTCTTTTCAGCTCAAGTAAAATGCTCATGATGCACCACTAACACTCAAGACCTCCTTTCAGGAAACACCTTAAAATGACTAAGGGTCCTGTGGGGATCTTCTCAGAAATAAATGCATTTGAAAACACTTTCTGAAATAACAGAAATCTGTCTCTAAGTGTTGCTTTGGGTATCATGACTGAGGAAGTCAGATGCTCTTAGGATGAAAGAACCAATCATCTTACTAGAGTATTACACAGGTTTTGCTCCATCTCTCTGGGAAAGTGATTGTCACCAACACATGAATTCAGGGGGAATTGTCAGAAACACTGGTACTTAGGACTTTGACGTGCCTCCTTTTTTTTTTTTTAAGCATTCAGAATACTTTTTTTTTTCCTTTCAAAAGCTCCTGAAAACAAAGAGATGTCAACAGAAAATAGAGGTAAGCATACTTCCTTTTAAGTAGAATAATAAGACCACGCTAAAATAAACCAGGAACATAATTCCATGGTTTCTCAGTATTTGTTTTGAGAGTGTTTAAAAATAAAAAGTCCATAAACTTTTCCTTTGGATCTCAATATAGGATATAGAGGTTATCATTAAGTAAATACTGGTTTACTTGTATGTTTTTATTTTTAATATTGGGCTTTGATCAGATTTAATTATATTTTGTTTGGTGTTCGTAAAAAAAAAACCAACCCAAAGCATATGTTGAACTGAAAACCGACATCCACACTGAATTTTTTTGCTGTCTCATTACAGAAGTCTCATTTATTACTAGATGCTGAAATCTTTTAACCTCCAAGGTTATTCCATTGTATATCCTTACAGAAGAGAAAATGGAGAAAGTACTTTCTGCTGGCATGACATGGCTGTTCGTTCTTCTAGCCCTTTCTATAGTTGGAGCTGGAAGTATAATTTATTTCTGCTTGAGGAGGAAAAGACAAAACCTGCCACATATTTCAACCAGAATGAGTGGATCAGAAGCAACCATGGATATTCAAGAAAAAGACACACATTCAGAGATGTAGTCTGACCAAATGTCCACGTGATCCAAATACCAAAAATCAGGTTATAAATCAGTGAAATCTTACCCCAGCTTTGTGTTTTCCTACCCAGACAATAGTCCCCCTTCTTCTCAAACACACAGTTCATGGATTTATATAAACAGACACATATATCTTTCAGAATTCCTTCTGAAGTGTAACAGAGTTGTTTAGCCTGGGGAGTGTATATGTGTTTTTCATATAAATGGGAATGGCTCAAAAAGTTGGCTCCAGAGGTGTTAAGGGAAAAGTCTGACAGATATTTACTACATGACAATTACTCCATTTAGCTTAGTGTAGAAATTCCCCCTTTTTACATACAGGGGAAATCAGTACTCATCACTTTAAATTGTTTTTCCCTACGTATTACTTCAGTGGTACCTAGACTATGATGGGAATCACAGAATTAACTAGGCTGGAAAAGACCTTTGAGATCATCAAGTCCAACCTATGACACACGGCTCATTTCAGGTTTTCAGCTTCATGGTTTATGATACTATCTTTTACTCATGTAAAACCTGTTATGATACCTGCATCTTTGAAGTAAGTCTTATTTGTTTATTAAAAACAATAGAAAATTTGTAGAAAAAATGAAGAGGCTCATTTAATTATACCATCAGTCTGAATTTTTTAATTATGCCATTTCCTATGGCCTTGCACTATTATAGTATTCTACAAATACCTCTATTTTTCTGCAGTTCAAATTAATAATAAAGATAGAACAGGAGATGACCTTGCCATTGGGTTTTATTTCAGTAATGGTTCTTCTAGTATGCAGAGCTGCCCCTTTTTAAATCCAAGCATGTATAATAAACGGCCGTCTTACAGTGCATTGTGTAATTCTTTGGCGCAGAGATATAAAATCAATGACGTACTTTTTGAAAATACATTCTCTCTTTTTTGTTGTGATTTTGTTTGACAATATGCTGCCTAGACCATTCTCAGGGCACAAAGAGATGAGGCCACATTAAAAATCTCTGCAAGGGAAGAAAATACCTGGAATAAGCAGAATAGATTTCTGCACCAGGACGTGTCTATGCCTGAGCAGCTTGAGAACACACTTGAATAACCTCCTTTATTTATATTTCTTCTAGATATCCATCAAGAAATAAAGGCTTCGAACTAAAAATGTTATTGGTAGTTAATCAGAATGGAAGTACTCCCTCTAGGAATTCTTATTTCAGATATTTTAACAAGGGCTATCTTAAAAGATGGGTCACATCTAGTAACACTGCCTTCTGAGAGTTCAGTTTTCCCCAGCAGCCCTTTGCTGGATGGACACACATTATTCTACACCTTTGGCTAAGCTGGTAAAGAACTCTCACTAATTACAGAAACAGAAAGATATCTGAAAAACTTATGGCTTTCTCTTTCTTTCTCTTTCTTAATCAAGTAATGTTGTCCACGTGACCCCCCCTGCAGTCACGTGTATAGGGGCGGGGCCACGTGACACCCCGGCAGTCAAGTGTATGGGGAGGGTGCCACCTGACACCCTGCGGAAGTCATGCGGCTGGGAGGGAGAGGCCACGTGACACCCCCCAGAAGCCACGTGTGTGGAGGGGTGGAACCATGTGACACTCGTGACAGTCACGTGTTTGGCGGAGTGGGGCCACATGACACCCTGGGAGTACGTACCGGGGGGGCGGGGCCACATAACATCCCCAGCAGTCACGTGTATGGGGAGGGTGCCACGTGACCCCCGCCGAAGTCACGTGGCTTGGAGGGAGGGGGCCACGTGACACCCCCCAGAAGTCACGTGTGTGGAGGGGTGGAACCATGTGACACTCGTGACAGTCACGTGTTTGGCGGAGTGGGGCCACGTGACACCCCCAGCATACAGATATAAGGTCTTTTAACCAAGAAATGATTAAAAACAAACCAAACCAAACCACTAAAAATAACCAAACACAAAACTCCCATCCACAACTTATTTAAAACAGAGTTAAAAATTAAATAAACCTAAAGTATATTTTACAATTTAAGTAATTTGAACTCTTTGTAAAGCCCAGAGATAACAGCCTTCAGATAACAGTTCCTTAAGTTACTATAATAAGTCCTGTAATGCCAACTCCTTATGACAAAGAAAGTCATTGCCATTTTCAGGAGGAAATAGGAAATAGCTGGGAGAGCTTCGCACAAAACTGTGAAAATGAGAAAAACAACATCTGCTTCCCAGAAGTGACTAAAGATAAAATTGTTTCCTGCTATGTACTGCAGATATCTGGGAATACACGGTTCTGCTTGCCCTTTGGACAAGTTAGTAAGGCAAGCATTTTTCCTCGTCTATGTTTGCAAAGAGTTTATGCTGCTGGATCCCGCTGTATTTATGCCCAGCTTAGTGAATCTGATAAATTAAAGTTACTTTTCCCAAAAGAAAAAAGGAAACATTACAATAGAAAAGGTATTTGTAAGCTAACTATAAAAACTGGGAGCTCATAACAAAAGTATTCTGGTGACCCAAGTTCAGCATAGCGTGGGACCTTCAGAGAAGAAGCCTGGCTGGTATAACCACCATGAGGGAAGCATGGAGAGCTCAACAGTCAGGCTGCCCTGCATACCAGCTCTATGGGTTATCATATGAAAATATTTTTATATGTTTATATTTTTATGTCCAAGTACTCTACAGTTGGATTGAACATCATGACTGAACAAGAACTGGACAGGATCAGAGGCTAGACATGAAGTATGTTGCTGATCCCCCTGCAAGGTACTGAGAGACCAGAGCCTAATCCAAAATGCCTCCTACAGAAATACAGAAAGCAATGTGGTGGGAACAGCAGTGAAAATAAGTAAAGACAGAGTGAGCCAGCGCAGCAGTGCCCACACCTGGAGACAGGGGCTGAGAGCCATAGCCCTGACCAGACCTGCTCACACCTGGCAGCCACTGTCATCATTACCTGCTGTTTGCAGCGTGGGACAGCACTGCCCGAGCAAGGACACATCACTCAGCCTACATTCTCTCAAACAACTGAACAGCCACTGGGGAAGAGACCAATGCATACGAGCACTGACTTCTCTGCGTTTTTCATTACTCAGTGGATATGAGTAAGACATTGCCCACACACCTCACATATTGCTCAGACACAGAAGAGGGCTGGGTTGTACTTGGTTAAACTCCACAAAACAAAGTAGGTCCTTATGCCTTTCAATGCTTTATGCCAAATCCCAGTGTTTCTGCTCAAGCTTCTCAAGCATGTTTCTCTTTTCTTCCCAAAAAGTCCTGTATACTTAAAATCAATGTCCTGTCAGATCAGTGCTTGGAATAAGAAAAAAAATTGCCTATTGTGAATGCTGCTGTTTAAATTAGATTCAGAGTGGAGAAGATACCTCAGCACTGATGTGTTTCATACTAATATGTGTGATGTGGGATTTTTCCTCTCATTTTCATAAATAAATGGTGCCTGATTTTCCTTGGTTTTAATCACTATCACTTGCAATGAAAACATAATCTCTTTAATACATAAGCTCAGCTATCTAAGGCGCCTGAAGG
Source organism: Rhabdornis inornatus (assembly GCA_013397075.1). NCBI lineage: Eukaryota > Metazoa > Chordata > Aves > Passeriformes > Rhabdornithidae > Rhabdornis > Rhabdornis inornatus. The sequence goes on from VWZS01009562.1 coordinate 372,236, forward strand.
CAATGGAATTCATCTCACATAATGTAGCTGTCTAAAATGCAGCCATATCAAGCTAAACTACTCACCGAAGGTCATCACTGTGGTCGGCATAGAAGGATGGATACATTAGGGTGCAATTACTTGATCTGGTCTAAAGACTGATGAGAACTCTAGGCCCTCTCTGACACAAAGCCTAAAACAATTATCTCACAGTAAATGAGTTCTGCAGAATCCAGTTCTTAATTGATATCTTATGCAATTTTGTACAAAACACACTAACAGCTTTTTGTTGATTATATTTATCATCAATAGCTCCAGGCTATTCAGAAAAGAGCTATCTAAACCATTCCTCATAGATTTTTTCCCTTGGCTTGAAAGTCATTACTTTTGGAAACAAAGCATCTGTCAAATTAAAAAATTTCTGTTGATTTTATTTTTCATACTAATTCAGAATGGAGACTGAGTCGGTAGCATTTTTTAAGCAAATGTTAAGAACACAGACAGAAGCTCACAAAATTAAAATAAAGTTCCAAGGCAAACATCTGCCTTGGTACCTCCATAAACACTTCCCAACCTAGTGCCAGAACAAGTGAAAAATCAGTGACGTGTATCTGCCCATAGTCTTGATACAACCTCTGTGTTTAATGTACACCAAACTGTTTCCCTGAGCAGCTACTGATGTGTTCACACCAGTGAACCCTTGGGAAGGTCAAGTTGTGCTGAGCATCAGAAATTAGGGCTCTGCCACTTCTGTCTCCATCACTGATACACAGACTTGAAGCAGAAAAACTGAGCATAAAAGTACTGTTCAGCCCCATACAGAGTGCTTCTGCTAAAAGTTCCCTCTCCTATTCTGCACAGACTATCATAAAACCACAGCACCTACTTTGGCTACATTCTGTTTATATTTCTCCCATCTATTTCCTTCTGTATCCATGATCTTGATGCTAAGCTGATAATTGCTGCTTATAAAGAATTGTTCAATTTTTAGTTCAGCTAAATCTGGACAGAATTTATTTTTAATTTCTGTAAGCCCCATTTCTGTTCACAATACCATAGAAAATTTTTATGTCATAGATAAATCTTAACTACCAATTAAACATCATTACCCATTAATATCTTGTATATCTCAGCCACTCCACCCAAAGCTATCCTCACACAATGTAGGAAACATTCCTGAATTATATAGCATTATTTCCTAATGGTTTCAAATTATGCCATATTTCACTGGTAAAAAGGGATCGAAATGGCTCATTACTTGAACTGTACTAACAAATAATTTTCAAATTGTTTCCACAAATACACAGATACAGGTGGGTAGAGAATGGACTGAGAGGATCCCTACTGAGAAGGACTTGGGGATGGTGGATAAGAAGCTGGACATGAGCTGGCTATTTGCCCTTGCAACCCAGAAAGCCAAACATTTCCTGGGCTGTATCAAAAGAAGGGTAAACAACAGAGTGAGGGAGGTGATTCTCCTCCTTTACTCCTCTCTGGTGAGACCCCATCTGGAGTGCCACATCCAGCTCCAGGGTCACTGGCACAGGAAGGACAAGGACCTGCTGAACCAAGTCCAGAGGACACCACCAAGATGATGAGGGGGCTGGAACACCTCTGCTATGAGAGAGATGAAGTTATTCAGCCTGGAGAAGAGAAGGCTCCAGGGGGACTTAGAGCACCTTAGCTACAGGAGGCTACAAGAGAGCTGGAGAAGGACTTTTTGCAATTATGTAGACATGTAGACATGTAGACAAGGGAGAATGACTTTAAACTTAAAAAGGGCAGGTGTAAATTAGATGTTAGGAAGAAATTCTTGACTGTGAGTGTGCTGAGACGCTGGAACAGGCTTCCCAGAAAGTTGTGGACCACCCCATCCCTGTAAGTGTTCAAGATCTGGCTGGATGCATCTTTGAGCAACCTGGTTTGTGGAAAGTATACCTGCCCATGGCAGAGGGGTCCCTTTCAAACTGATCCATTCTAGGATTCTATAAAATCAATGTATTGTTACATTACTCTCCTTTCCCCCAATTTATTCTCTTTACTCTTTACCAAACCTTGCCATTTTTATAAATTTTGTATCAACAATTATTTTAGAAACATTTTCAAACCGCACCTCACACCGGCCCTGGGCTGCATCGCCAGCAGCGGCTCTGCTGCCCTACACACACTGGAAACCTCCGCGGCCGCCTCCATGGGAGCTGAGGGAGCCAGTGGGGCTGGGCAGGGCGCCGGCTCGGGCAGGGAGCCGGGGATGGACGGCACTGAGGCAGCAGCAGGGGAGAGCAAGGCAGAGAAGGGGAGGGAAGAGGAGGAAAGGGCAGGACATGGGAGGGCAGGGCAGCGGCCAGGCAGCGGCCAGGCAGGGGCCGAGGCAGGGGCCGGGGCCGGGGCCGGGGCCGGGGCCGGGGCCGCGCCCCGCAGCAGGCGATGGCGCCATCTAGCGAGCGCTGTCGCAGAGCGGGCCGGGCCATGGCGCGCCGGGCTCGCCGCGGTTGTTGCCGCTGTCCGGAGCCAAGGGCAGCTCCTGAGCCTTGGCCGAACCGTTTCCCTGGGCAGGCGCGGATCCCCTCGGCTCGGGGTGTCCAGGACGTGCCCTGCGCTGCCCCCGTGCTGAGCCCTGCAGGACGCGGGAGGCGCTGGGAGACACGGCCTGGGCCCAAGGGGAGGGACTGCCCTGGGAATGAGAGGGAGCGCCTTCAGACCCATCATTCGTTTTTTAGACGGCGAATGAGAAAATGTGCTGGTCGCTCTTCAGCTGAAATTGTCTATTTTTCTAGCTCAAGTTTGTATGTACGGTTTTTTTTTCTTATGTTTGACCTGTAAGTGAAGAATAACTAGTAAAATAATGGTAATTTTCTATAGTTTCTCTTTTGTTTCTACCTTTTTTTCCCCCTTCTCACAAGGATCATCACCTCAGTGTTCCAGATAGCCATTTGTCATAATAGACGACATTACGGTCTGTTTAAACAATACTAGCAACACAGAGAGAGGATGTGTGAGTGATTCACTGGTGGTTCTGATAATCAGCTCAATACATGGCAAATCAAAAACTGTGTGACTCCATTTCCCTTGCTAATAAAGGGATGATGTGTGTTCGTCTCATAGAAACATTATCAGGTAATTGCTTTTAAATCTTAACATTGAAAAATCTCCAGAAATGCAAAGAACATTAGCTTATTATCATTAGAGATACAGAACTGACAGGAATTCTCCTGGCTCAATTTCAGAAACTTGTTTACGCACTAGACTTGCCCCTCTTGGGGATATAAATATGGTCACTTTCATTTCCAATGTTTTTGTCATAATGTCAGGATGAAGATATTTCACTGACTGCATCACTTGTCTTTCTGTAAATGTCCATTTATTGTCTTTCAGTAAATGTTCATTGTGTTGTTTTTATGGGTTTTTTTCTCAGACTTTAATGAGGTACATTTATTTCTTTACAGATTTCTGAGGAAGTGGAGTTGCAATTAGAAGCAATATGTCTTTGACACATCAGAGAGCATCAATAATTGCAAATAGTAGTTGTGGTTTTCTTGTCTTTTTGAACTGTTCACTAAGATGTTACTGACTACAACAGGTTGAGAGACTTCAAATGAAGCAAGAATATTCAGTTACCTGCACAATGAGTTACATTTATTGTATGGGTGGGTAGTCATGTAGATAACATATGTGCATGTCCATCTCTGCTTTTTGGAGCAAAAGCTCACAACAGAAAGCTAATCCATCCTAAGAACAAAGGGCCCTGTTAGTGTTATCCTGGGTGAAGGTCACTGTAACATTAATTACACTCTCTTCAAATTTTACATATGTTAAGAAAAAAAATTTTAAAAGTATCCTAAAAGTTGTTCTGAAAGAACTAGAAATTGCTCTTTGCTCTATTGCATAATCTCTTCTTGAAAAGATTACCAGTGCCAGATAAATAGCAAGACACAAATACTACATCAGTCTCTAAAACAAGCTATGTGTTTCTGGAGTACTTTAAGATGGCTAATCTAATTTTCTGTAAGGTAGACTGATAGAAACAGTAATAAGAAAAGAATTAGGAGATAGCTATAATAACTTCTAGATGAGTAAATGTGGGGTTTGTACTGGAAGATCAGGCCTAACAACTCTACTGGAAGGCTCCAATAAATGTGGAGAATATAGATCATACCCTATTCAAAAAGTCCTAAATCACCCGGAAGAAAGAAGTAACGATGGTGTTTACTGATGACTCACATGTATTCATGGTCGCCAAAACTAGGGCTTGAGTATGGACACCTGCAGAAGATTTTTCCACTGCTGAGCTATAACATAATAAAATGGAAACTAAATTTGGTGCTAGAAAAGTCAAACTAAAATACAAGTTCAGTGACAGCTAAAATTAGCAACATTAACTATGAAATGTGTTTCTCTCTCACATGTATCCACTTGGTTGATTCCTTTCAAGTGTTTCTTTACTGTCTAAAATACTCAGCTAACTTTCCTTTGTCAGGAATTCTGACAGTTAATAGCAATGTTTTATTTTGTCTTGGAAAAGAAAATGTATGTTTTCATAAGACATTGCAAAATGTATTCTAATACAGAAAATACTCATTCAAGTTCCATGCTTGCTTATATAAGGGTTTTCCAGCATTTGAAACAAAGCTGAAATATGACCTGTTTATTTGTATGGAATCATTCATGGAGATAGATTTTACTGACTAGCAAAAAGACACTTTCTGTAACTCTAAAAGCCACATATGTGCTTCATCTGGGATGACTTCCAGCTCTGTTTACTAAGAGAGTGTCTTGAGGACTTCCATACTAGTGCTTTAGTAGTAGCTCAGAACATTAGAAATGCATGTATTTGGTATTCTGAAGATGTTGAGTGTTTCACTTCATCTAGTGCTCATGATGGGGCACTTGAAACTAAGTGATCTTTAAGGTCCCTTCAAGCCCAAACCATTCTATGGTTCTATGAGTCCACTTATTATACTTTACCATTGATTCAGATGCTTAGCCAGTGTGTAGGGCTATGCCAACTTGCTTGTATTCAAATACATATTTATATAACACAAGTGATTAATAGATTACAAGGTCAGAAAACAGCTTGATAATTGCCTTCTTTAATCAGGGACCAGATTGTAAGACTCTAGATCTGAGTCAATTCATGTCAAGCTGTTCTTCTACCATGTCTTTCAATTATTTTACAGAGATTATCTATTTTTCCACTACCATCAGCAGCAGAAACACATTAAACTGTCTCCCTGCTTTGTTCTTGTAGCATCCTCTTTGTTTCAGAAATACGATTTTATTTCCTGCAAGATTTCCTTCATGGGCCTGTTATTCCTTCTCACTTAGATTAAAAATATCCTTTAATCTTGCTTTGTGACTAAGTAATGAACTTGCAGCACTGTGTTTATCTGTGCAGCATGCTAGAAATACTTTGTCCCTCAAATCTTAGGATGCTTGGAATGCCAGTTACTTAACCTATAAAGACCTAGGATAGGGCAACTAATAATGCTTTTCAAGATAGCAGCCTTCCAACCACCATCCATTCAGCCACGCTATCAATTATTCAGAGATGTGTGCCTTGTGGACACACTCATATTCATTAAAATGTAACTTGACTTTTAGTTAGTTTAAAATAAAAAATTTGATGTTTCTTTATATTACAACAAATTATACTTTAACATCTTTTTTCTTTAAGCTTTAATGAAACCAGTTGAAATATCAGTTTCAAAACTGACATAAAAGTGCAATATGTAAACAAGCCTGTAGTCATGTACAGCTGCTTCCTGAGAAATTTGTTTGAAACTCACTGCTGCTGAAAATGTAAGCTGGGTTTATTGTGCCTAATGCAAACTGGATTTATTTGTGTTCCTGTGTAGGCTCTGCTCACTCTAGGAAAATGCTCTGTGCTGCATATCATGCAGTAACTGGCAGGACTGGAGCCTTACAGAAATATGATAGATGAGGTGAATTGGTGGATTCAAGTCCAATAATTTGTGAGCATCTAGCTGATGTACTTTTATTTTTCTTTCCTTGAGAAAGTGTCTCAAGGGAATTTGAGACATCTTTTGTGATGGATTTTTCATGGCAAATATCAGTCCCAACCAGTGAGTTATTTTCTGTATTTAAATTGGTTTTGGAATGGCATATATTGCACTTACGCAAATTTTGTCAGGGAAATCCATTACAGTCTTAAAAATTCAGCAAAGGTTTCAGTGATTCTATCTTGTGTGCATATCCCACAGTTTGTTATTCAAACAAACATTGTTAAAGGCTGTGGTAACAAACTACGATGACTTATTTCACTGATGAATAACTTTTGGACATAGAAATATTTTCAAATTATACAGTATAAATCACTTATTATCTAGTTGTACATTTTAATTTTTATTGGAAGGACTTTTTTTTCCCCCTATATTAAACATTAATCCAGCACTTTATATTAAACTATTAAGAAAGTAATCAAGAATTACTGCCAAGATTAAACAATCATTATGCAAAGTTATAGGTGCAGTACTTGGAATGTTCAGTAATTTTACTGTTTCATCTTTAGTTTCTGTTTGTAGTAGATAACTTTAGTTATGGACAATTGAAAGTGCCATCTTTTTAAGCAAAAAATTTAAAGCCTGTTCTCTAAACTGTGATGAATCAGAAAAAAAGTATATATACAAATAACATAGAGCTCTAAACAATAAACTTCTCTTGTGGCCTCTTGCTTTCCCTGTTCAAAAGGACATGAACTTAAATCTGAACAAAAGTACTTTACTGCTGCATAGGGAGTAAGGGACAATCTGGAAAGAAGGAAAGTTTCACAGTCAGTTAGTTTTCTTTGACGTTTTCTCCTAGTCTGGATTTTTATGGCAATGTTGCAAATCACATAGCCAACAAATGAACTGTAGAATCACTACAAGTTAGAATTCATGAATATTCATTGACTCAATTACCATATTAAGAATGAAAGCTTGGTAGGTTTTAGTGACAGTGTTGCAGCTGTCTTCCATTTTTGTACAATAATATGTAATCAAACTAATGAATTCTTTGTCTTGATAATATTTTTATTATGCTGTTGTGATCCTTAATGTTTCATGTATGGTCCTCATTGATACACTACTTAAGACTCCATTCTTATCAAATTAAATGGATTCTTTACTAAACTAGCCACTTAAGAAGGTGTTTTACACATCACTTTAAGATTCTCAGCCTTGGGCAGTATCCTGGATGAGTTCCCAATTTGAATTGTAGCTAGGGCTAGAAATTGAAATTCAAAAACTTTTACTTGATGAGAGTATTTAAATAAAGCATAATGGAATGTGGCCAAGTGTGCAAGTGTTCTCTTCAGTTTCTTGTGGTTGAATAAGGCTGGATTCCTGTTCAAGCTGCTGGAATTGTGTGCTGTTACAGAGCAGTGTGTGTTGTAGCCACTGTAAGAAGACATCAGACCTAAATGCACAAATAGCCATTTTCTTGATGAATGGAGCCTTAAAAATTTCACCAGTGATGACCCCAGTGTATCCCAGACAGAAAAGCGTTTTCTCAGTCAACAGCCAAACCAACAGTATTTTCTCTTACAGATGATTGAGAACAGCAGTACTGTAAAGGAAACTATCAGCAAATGTCTTTGTAGAGGTAAACTGTGTTTTAGGCAGGCTGACTGAACAAAGGCTGCCTGTCAGTTCAACTGTCCCATCTCTCATAAACAGCACCTGAAGTCATGCTGACAAATAAGAAAATAGTACCTGAGTCTCCAAAGGAAGTCAGTATATTTATCTAGTCTTCCCTCATACTGGGTCCCTCCACAGCCGCTCTTTGCTGAACCATGTTAATAGTGGAAGTAGTATAGTGGATCTATTCCCCTGGCCAACAGAATCACCTGGGATTGACAAGGTAGGACTGTAGTCTGTACATGTGTCCAGCATTTCCTAGTTTAGGCAGTTTCTGTTTAGGTACAGGCTCAGAGACTTTGGCAGTATTAGATTAATCTTAATCAAAGAAACTTTGTTAGGTGCTTGATGCAATGGGTAACAGCTCTAAACTCCCTTGGGTGGTGATTCCCTTATTTGTGGAGCATTTCTCAAGCCTTTATTGGCATGACATGCTGTGTCACTATCTAAAAATAAACACTCTCAATACATTCTTCCAGTATAGCATGCTACTGGTGTGTTAAGAGCACCTGAAAGCAGCCACTACAAAAATGAAGACAACATATTCATATTTCACATGAATCACTACTTAGATTGTTTAGTTTTTTTCTCTTTTAGACTAATGGTATTTTCAATTGAGTTGTCTGTTGAAAATGGCCTGTATTGCTAAAAAAGCCAGAAGAAAACAAAAACAGACTGTATCCTGTCTTTATACAGAGCTAGCTGAAATCTGAAAGATTGTAATATTAAAGGAGAATTAAATCTTATTATATCTTCGAAGTAAGCAGTTCACCTTAATAGTTTCAATATGGGGACATGATATTTTTTTTAGTGCAACAAGGATTCCATTTAGCTTGTAATTTAGCAATGGCAAGTTAAACATGAATCAGCAGTGCCCTGGCAGGCAGGAGGGCCAGCCATGTCCTGGGGTGCATCAGGCACAGCATCGGGAGTGGCTCAGAGAATGTGCTCCAAGACACACAGAAAATGCTTAGAAACAAGATTTCTTGAGGAATACAGGATGCATTGTTCATGTGCAGATCTGGTAAATCCAAGCAATGTTTATTTGTAGTTTGAGTAAATTCCTGTAAAATGCTTAACTAGTCACCAGGTGAATCCATAGAGCTTATTCCAATGTCAGCAGCAAAAGCCATCTCCTTGTAACTTCTGATTTCAATGTACATGCTTTGAGACAGGACTCTTGGAAAGAAAGGTAGGTGTTTTCCTGCACTTGTCTTCACTAGCCATAAACTTTAGTGGCCATCATGCTATACTCATCTACCTCCTCCCCACCTGCACACAAATTTTTCTCTTCATTTTCAGTGCCGGGCACCTTGCAGGACATGTGGGAGAACAGTGAAAACTGCTGCACATTACTGACTTTATGCATGGATACCAATGTTAAGATGACCTGCAAAACAGTATGATTCCAGGAGCTGTATTATGTTAAGGGGATAAACTAAATTAAATGCCTGTTATTAGTACTGGCTTAGAAATACAGGGGAAAAAGAAAGGGTTCTGCTAATTCTGCTAAACCCAACATAAGGACATTCAATGTCAGCTATGAGGAGTATAGTGCTCTACTCATCCTGAGTATTGTTTGAAATGGGAAGGACATGGGGTTTGAATGGATACAAAAGAAAGCAAAATTATTTAGTGATAGAACAACTCTCTTACGGGAGAGAAACTAGAAAGAAAATACCTAAATCTGGACTGGAAAAAGCTGATGAGACATATTGGTTTAAAATAATGTTTAAAAAATCAGAAGGTTGTGAATAAAATGGATACAGAACTGTTACTGATTGAATTTTACAGTATGCTAAAAAATTAGTAAGGAGAAGTTAAGAGGAAATTGATTTTACAGGGATGAAGGAAAATCCTATTTTACACATGAGGTAAGGAATTTCAGAAATATTTTAACACAGGATCTTATGAAGGCAGTGCAAAGATGGATTAACTAAATGTATATAAAATGTTTATGAGCATTTACTAAAGGCAACAATCATGGGTGTGCTCTCTAACAGATTGTAATGGCTGCATGTGCATTTTCTGTTGCTGTAATACAATGCTGAGCAAGGTAAAGCAATGCTTCAGGTCAGTAGAGCTTTTCGTAGCCCTTATGGTCCTCTGCTCTGGGTTATTCCTTTAATTTCACTTTCTAGCCTTCATACGGTTTGCCTTGGAGTTTGTTGCTTATTCCAGTCAAAAAGTAATTTAAAATACTGAGCCTTATTAAACAGAATAAAATGGACAAAAGCCATGGACTTTTTTGGGGTTTTCAACAAAACCATGGATGTTTCAGAAAATGCACGGGAAGAAAAAAACATGCCTCATAATTTGTGAATATGGCTAAATTCCTGACGTGCCTAAGATAAGGGATTTGTGCTGTAAAATAAAAATGTTTCATTTTTAGGATATTGTTAAGATTCTGTGACAAGCATCATGTAGTTGTCTATGTCTTTTATTAGCCAAGTGTATAAGTAGTTGGATGTGTACCTATTTGAGAGTTTGTTTTCAAAGCTATGTTATGTCACGATGTAATTGGGCTACCCTGCAGTGCAAGTTACATCTTCACAGATAATATGTTTATTATTGATGGGAGTACAGTATGGAAGAGTAGCACTTTCTTCTGAGATGTACAGATGGATGGATGGATTTAAAAAAAAAAGAGTAAGAAAGAGAAATGTTGGAACAAACTGTACTGTAGACTGTTCAGAGACAATTCATGTTCGATCTTCTGTTCTTACTGCCTCCTCATTTATAACATTCAATGAGAGATGACATTTAAAAAGACATTAACATTAATGTCATGGATATTGCAGCATGTTTAATTGAGTCAAAATATCTCTTGAAGTAAGTCACTCTCCTTTGCAAAACAAATTTGAGAATATATTTCTTAATTGTATCATATATCATCTTTGATAATCATTTATTTACTTTGACAATTTTGAATCCTACTGTAAAATTCACATTCCTTTGCTGCCAAATAAACTTCATTGCAAGTTAGAGGAATAAACAAAAGCAATCTGGCATATGCACCTAAACATCTACCTCTAAAACTAGTCATTCACCAGCTTAGTATGAAATAAAGACACGTGGAAACTGTTCCATGCAGCAGAGGGCAGCAGTAGTAAAATGGTGTAGTAAGGAGGTGATTGCAGCATGTCTAGTTTTATGATCTTTAATACAGTGTAGCTCAAATAGTAAAAAAAAAGAAAAACAAAACACCTGCTAGAAGAAAACAAGTTAATCTTTTATTTCTGTCTTCTTGATGATGTTGATGTCAGCATTTGTTGTCATTAATAAAAGAAAATTATTTTCATACATAGTTTCTAACTTCTGGGCTTGAATTACTGTGGTTTTCACTTCACAAAATGATCCCTGAACTTTCTACCCTGTTAAACTGATATTTTTCTTTGAACAAATCATATGAGATCTGGTTCTCAAGTAGCAAATGGACTTTTTTTTTTCCCCTGAAATCATAAATTGCTCCTTCTACAGATGCATTTTATTAGGGATTGCTTCATTACATTCTAGTGGTCAACATCCTGTTATACTGCCTCACAACCAGTGAATTCTTCTTCATGAATATAAAAATATTGGAAAGTCTTTATAAATTAAACAAGTATCAGATGCAATGAAGATGTTTGTGTGCAATGGCTTTGGATTTTTTCTTTGTATTCATTTTTAATAAAATGGTTTATGGTTTTATTTTGTGTTTGTAGCTGAATCTATGTCTGCAGCTTTCCTGCATGTAGGTACTAGTAGAATGCTTTTTCTAGTGCTTGTTTTGCATAAAATTTGCAGGAATCTTGGATATTTTTGCTCTTCTGTCAGATATATTTAGAAGTGGTGAAATTGTTAATAACTTACTGGGGTGAAAGGAGTGAGGGAATTCATACAGGGACAGGGAAGGATTTAACTGGCAAAATGTAATTAATAGTACCGATGCCTACAGCAAAGGCAATTTCTCAAGGCTCTTTTAGCTGTCAAGGATTTTATAGTTACAGAGGCTACAGTGCAATTCCTCTCATCCAAAAGTTTGTTGTGGAACAGGCCTGACAAACTGCTTCCTAAAATACCTCAGTCTCTAATGGCTGTGCAGGGATCCTAGGATGACTGGTCCAGGAACTTCCATATACTGCAAATTTAGGTAAGACCTTCTTAACTACACACACAGATCTTGACAGCTTTAGCCTTTCTTATTCAGGAGACCACACTGAAAGAAAGCAGAAAAACCCTCCTTTTTAAATGAAAATAAAATAAAGAGAAAAGATAAATAATTAAGGCTGTATTCAATTATGAATAATAAAGGTTGAGAAGTATTTTCTTTCTTAAAAAACGTGGGTGAAAGAGAATTAGTGATTTCCATGCATATGTTAAAAGGCTTTTTGAAACTATGCTTTTACAGAAAATATTCAGATTAGAGACCAAAGAGTCACAGGCAGGTTAAGGGTGTCAGCTTTACTATAAAGTTTGTAGATTTTTAAAGAATTGATTCGTTGACATAAAGCTAGAAATTTGCATTCTGAAAGATTTAATTTAGCTTTATCAATATGTTAAAGAAGAGATAACATAAAGGAGCATGCCAAAAAGGAACAGGGTCTATTTTTCCCTCTCTCACATGCATCTATTTTCCTCTTTCAATAACAGTAAAGGTAGTCTTTGGCAGGGGTATCTCAGATTACTTTCTGCAGTAAGAGAGCAAACTTAAGTTATTACACACAGAGAAAAGTATGCAGGCAGGCAATATACCAGTGTCATTTATTGACTTTAATCGGCAAAATTTATTTGCAGAAGAGTTTCATGTCCCTCAAAAGCAGGCATAGAATCAGTGCAATGAGTCATCATTCAGAAGATGGGGAGGAAAACTGGTACATTGGATTTATCCTTTCTTCATCTGAAAGTGCTTACAGACTTACACTACCCTTTTCACTTCGTCACTGGTTTATGAAGAGTCTTAATTTTCTTGCTCTTACATAAAATTACCTAATTTTCTTCTTTAGTTCTTTTCAGGGTTTCTGCAGAAAAAAATACATTTTTTAAAAAATAAAATTCTGATTAAAAAATCCCCCAACTCTCCTTGTAGGGAGTTAATTTTGAAAATTACTTCAATGCCCTAATGCTCTGCATACTAATCCACTTAGGCTTTCTTTTTCAAGCATATGAGTGCCAGCCATTGACTTGTTCTACTTGGCTACTTTGAACTTCACACTGGGTTGCAGATTTTATATTGTTAAATGTAAGAAAGTGTATCCAATTGTTAATAATTACTTAACATTAAATTCAGTGAAATAAAATGTGAAAATTAGGATTACACTTTCTAATAATGGTTTTACAAACTCCTGTGGGGGTGTGTGTGTATGTTTAAGAAAGGCAGTGGGGAAAGGCGGTTAGAATGAACTTTCTTCTTGCGTACTTCAAAATCTGTTTCCAAGTGTGTGGAAAGTAGCGCGGGAACAAGAATGCCAGCAAAATCAGAGCTGCAGGAGGCTTGGTTGGTGTCATACTAAACAGATAAGTTGCTTGTAGCAGACCCTCAGCTCCAGGAAAGTTTCTGCTTTCAGTGTTCACAAGCTACTCACATTGAGCCCTTCAGTATAAATCCGTAGTACACGAGAGCTTGCTCACTGCTAAATCAAAGTACAAGCACTTGCTTAGAAGAGAATTAGCGTGGACTGCATTTCAAGACCACCTGATTTTTTTGTTTTTTGGTAACAGATTTTTTTCTTGTCCTAATCTGTAATGAGGAGACATGAGGGCAAAGGAGAAGATAAATTCTATTTCTGTACTTTTGGAAGAATTTGTTTAGCAGAAGGAACGGTCTGAAAAATCTTTACAGAGAGAGTATTGGTACCAAATTGTCACTGGGCTGCAGATTGCTGTTTTGCTTTTTGAGACGTAACTTACACTTGCTTGTGTGATTTTCTAGTTCTTGTTCTTTTTACTTAACTTTAATCAACATGTTAGCTTTAAACTGAGCTTATCTTTAGCATAGTGCTTTGAAGATAGCATTTCAGGATTTTCTAAAACTAAAGTTGCCATAGACCCAGCAAAATATGTACAGCCTAATTCAAATTAAAGGCTACAGTAACCGATAGAAGTGGGTTGGCCACTGAACTAACAGTTGATACCTACAGATGCCTACAGCAATTCTTTTCTGGGACCTAGTGATACAAAGAATTCTATGGCCAGCACTGAGCAGAATAAACAGTGTGTCCTCTTGATAAAAAAAATAGTTCCTATATTGGATAGAACAATTCTACAAGGATATATGGTGCATTTAACTCTAATTGTATTCGCAAAGTTAAAATAGTAGTTAATTTTGTATTTTCTGTATGTTTCCTATAGGCTAGAAAAAAGCAAGCATTTGATTTGAAATCCAGTGGTTGCATATGTACATTTATTGTGAATACTGGTATTCAGGTTAACTATGGTTATATAGAGAGAAACAATTATTTTAAAAGTTAAAAAAGTTTCTTTTGTAAAGTACAAACATTTTTTATTACGAGCTCCATTCTCAGTACTCTTTTTACCAAGCCTCCGAACAATGAATATACCAGGTTATATGGGAGAGATAGTGGTTTGTCAGTAGTTTTAATGAAGATAGAAGTAAGGTCACTGTCATGCAGTGAAATTTGTATTTAGCTAGATTGTTTTCTATCAATACTGGTTCTTTCATTGCCCTTCCATTCCAGGATTCTCCTTTTTTTTTTTTTTTAACCTTTATTACTTCAGCATCTGTTACTTGAAGCCCATCTAATCACACAAATATTCTGTAGGCTTTTCTTAATGTTGGTAGCACTTACACACTTCCTGAATTTAAGACAAAGAGATGGAAAGAAACTGTCCTCTCTCATTCTGGCTTGCATTCATGACTCAGAAACTTACGTTTTCTCTTTTTTTTTGGGGTAGACTGAAAGACCTTGAGAAACATCGGTCACCTCTCAGACAACAGGTTTTTGCCTGAAATGACTCTTCCGTATTGTGAGAATTTCTTTAGAACTGAACACTGAGTCATAGTTTAAAAAACAAGTGAGTGATCACTTGTTATCTCAATTTCTCTAATAGTAAAAATTATTTATGAATGTTTTATGAATATTTATATAAAGAAAAAATACACAAGTACATAAAGAACATTTGAGTAATTTTTAAGCATAAGTTAATCAGCATCATCAGGAAAGGAAAAAATCAATATGCATCAAAATATTAGTGTTCTGTGCTGTAACACTACACAATATTTCATCTGAGATATTTAAATTAATAGTTCAACATACATGATTGGACTGTAAGTGCTTTGGACGGGGTCAACTCAGATCAACTCAGTTTTTGAGCCCAGTTTCTTTGGAAACCTAAAGGAACAAAAAAGAAACAATATACATAACGGTCTGATAACGCTGCAGAACAAAACCATACAATAGGCAGTGAAAAACTTAGAAACTGATTTCTGTATCTCTTTCGTATAAGAGGAAGTGAGATAACTGAAGCCGACTTGGTGGTCTAGTAGCTGTGCTTTAATGTTTAGATACCTTCATAAAAGTTAGGCTTCTAATATTCCTAAGAATAATAAACACAAGAACATTTTTTTACCTATGTGTTTTTTTGTGTAAAAAATGAGCAACCTTTTATCCATATTTACAGAACCTCCTGTTTTTTCATACCCAAGATGCTAATATCTCCCCTTCTGACTAAGCTCTTGATAATTGCTGTCACTGAATATTCTTGATGGTAATACCTACATCCAAATGTATTTTGGTTTTCTTTTTCTGTTTTGTTTTAAAGACAACCAGACAGTTAGCAACAGAGAGATTGTGTGAGGGAGAAGTCTGTAGTCAGATGGAGGCAATTAAGTTTTAGATCACACTTTCCATATAAATGAACACTTCAATTTAATTTCAAAACAGTTTTCATGACATGAAAATTATTCAATGAGCAATATTTTAGGACAATAAATGTCACCTTAATTATGTAATATGTAAGAAGGAACCTCTGGAGGTATATATCTTGAAATACAAGAAGGTTTGCTGGCCTAGAGTGTATAGTAATCTGTAACTTCTTTCTTGCTTGTTGTTCTACTTTAATGTAAATAGATTTCCAGGTAGTCTTGGAAAACTTTCTGCTAACAAGTGAATTTTGTGCTCCTGAACTGAAACAAGATTTTTTCCAGTGCTAATACATATAACTCAGATAATTTCAATAATATTAATTTATTTTAGTTCAATGGCAACCTTAATATATGTGATATTGTTAAGATTGGCATATGATGCCAAAAAGGCTTAATTGACTATGGTAATTTTAAAGTACTGACATTTTTTATTACAGCACCCTGGCATTACATTGGCAGAGATACTTTATGTATTGAAATTCTACACAAAATACATGTAAAATGTAGTTCTTTCATGTGTCACTATGCTGCCTATGGCTGTAATTATGCAATGTGCACACATCACATTAATAACATGGAGGAAAGCTGCAGTGCCAGAGGATTCTCTTCTATTTGCCATAATTGCTGCGATTAGTAAAAAGGAAAAAAATGCATTTGCTTAGTCCATCAAAACAAGTTGCACAGTATTGAAGGAATAAGAGTTATATAGCTGCATTACCCAGTATGGTGTGAAATTCAGCAGGGGTCTTGCTAAAATTATGCCTACATCCTCTCCCATTCTACTGTAAAATAAAATAAAGCAATTTGTCATGTTGGTAGGGCTCATGGGAATGCCCTTGTCATCTCAGAGTGAGTCCTCCAAAGAGTTTTCCTATTCCTATACAATTTATTCACCAGTCATTTGAAACCCAGTAAATTTCAGAGTGCAGTTATCCATGGCATTTGTGAATGGGCAGCTTGTTTTTGTTCCCACAGCAGGTGTGAAGGTGGGAGAAACCAGATAAGCTGCAGTTAGTCTTACTGGTTCACTCAAAATGACAACTAAGTAAACCCCTGTAACTGGAGAGGCCTTGCTGCATGTTCTGTGTCTAGTTATGCCATTTCTAAACTGCCTTCATGCCTTTTCAATAAGAGCATAAGTTACTACTGTATAAGCTTTCTAAATCATAAAAGATTGTATCTGTGGGTGGAAAAAAAATTTATATGCAGTTGTCTCAGATCATGAATCTGGTAAGGAAATAGAGTTTTGAGAAGTTTGAGCATTTTTCTCACTCTTCTTTTTATCTTATTTCTTCTTTTTTTTTTTTTTCTGGGTCATACACGTATGCCTGTCAGCAATCAGTTACTTTCATGCAAGTACCCCAGCATGGTAATTGTTCAAACTGATTTAAAAATATTGGTTTTTTTCTGAAAATTCTTGATCTTAGATCCTTGCTTTAACATGCCAAGGTATATAAGTAAGTGTAAAATGGAAAAATAATTTTTTAAAAATTGTTTATTTAATCAGAAAATTCATCCTACCTTTGGTTTTGCTATAGAGAGTCTGTTGTCATGTTGGAATGGTAATGTACTTCACTCTGAGTTATCCTAGTTCTCCAGTTCTTCTCAAGACTCTTCCATGCATATTATCATTCTACAGAAAATGGAGAGTCTATGGCTTATGAACATTGGGAATGTAGTTTTTTTTCCCTTTATCAAAATTCCCCAAAAGTCATGCAGTAAAATCTGAGTCAAAATGTTAGTCTCTATTGTAACAGATGAGTTACAATATTAGTGATTGTTCCTTTGGTAGGTTTTAAGATACTAAACTGTATAAATGATTTATTTTTTTTCTGTGTATCTCAGTAAATTTCTAATGGGCATCTAACTACACAGCTCTGTAATTGTCGTGGTCCCATTTGATCAGTTGGCACAGCTTTGGGACGGGTAAGTAGTGGGGGAATAATGCTGCTGCACAAGGGTTTGAACAAAATGCAACAGATGCCAGCAATTACTTCAGAAGAGGTAATCCAAGTGCTGTGTAGACAGAATAGTTCTTTAATGACAGTGGCATGACTGAAAACAGTGTCAAGGGTAAAAAAAGCAGAGGGTGAGCCTTGAGTCATTGTTAGTGATTCTGCCACCACTGAGAAGCTCATTTCCAAGCCAGAAGAAGTTTGCAACACTTAGTCATAAAAAGGGAGGTGAATTCCCCTTTGAGATCAGCCATAGTTACCTGTACCAGTTATTATCTGTTGTTTTTTAATGTACTGAATATTTTCTTTTTTTACCATCACTCTGTAATATAAACATTAAAGTAATTTGTAGCCAGTATTATTATGCAATAATAATTTCTCAGAAGCTTTCAATAGTTATGAATCATCAAATGTGTTTTTAAATGTTAGTTTTTCTCAGTAAACTGAAACAACTCACCCTCTGTTTGTACACTTTAATTGGATGGAATTAAGTCTTAATTTCAATTTGTAATTATACACAAAATGTCAAATTATATACAGAAAAACCTATTCTATGTTTGTTTGGAGATTGAGCAATCCCTAGAATTAAATCCTGGAAGCTATTCCCCTATTATCTAAGGAATTATTTTATTAGTGGAACAAATCTGGACATGGTTAGCTTTGACAGAACAAATTATATAAAAGCCAGAGGAAATGCATATTATCATGTGTTTCTGCTTTTCATTCATTCTTATAAAAATATTTCTATGAAAAATTTCTGTAATTCTTGTTTTCATAAATTGGTATATTTAGAAATGTTAGTTTGATAAATATATTTTGTAATTTATGAAGTAAAATAAAAGAATATTTAAAAGTAAGACTGATTTTTAAAATACTCGGCCATCATCACACAATAATCTGTACAAGTAATTGTACTTTGCATTTCTGAGAACATGTGTTTACATTTTGCATTTCCCTCAAGCTGGCATTGTCAGTTGAATTCTTTTATAGTCACCATCAGTTGTCACTTCTCAATCTTGCTAAAACAAGGCTGTTCCCTTTGAGCTCACCACCTTGTAGGAGACATTACAGACATTTTAGAACCCATGATTTTGTGTTAATCTAGCTTTAAAGAGAATTATGATGTTTCTATTACTACAGGCTTACTGCTTTGCAGGGTTTGTTGAGGCAGCTGAGATGATAGTCCTTCCTAACAGCACGCAAGGTTTGGAAGGTGGGAGAATGATATGACTGGTGTACCAGTCTCTGTAGAAATCTGTCAGCTGTGACAGTTTTCACTAACTTCCAGTGCAGTAATATTGTAGTGGCATGGTGATGTAAATGTCAACTTTGTAACAGCGTCCCTCTGGAAAATCTGAGTGGGTGGATGGCATTTTTTTTCACCACAGGCTGAGCTATCCCAGCTTTTTGAGTTGGTGCAAATGTGGCATAGGATAAGTGGGGATGAAAGAGGCTGTTTTCTACAGACAGTGTTTTGCAAAGAAAAAATGTCATTTTTCTATGGATGTGCTTGAAAAGATTTCTGCTTTTATTGTGGGCTTATATTTTCAAAAAAGTAGTAATATTTTAATGAAAAAAAACAAAATTCAGGTTTGTTGTAGAATTGATCAAATAATTTAGTAACACAGAACATTTATGAGTGCTTGCATTTATTATCCATTATAATGAAATACATTCTTTAGTAGATTTTATACATCTTGTACTTCTAAAATAGACTGTTTGCATAAAAGGATAACTACTAGAGTATGTGAAATAAATTCAATAATGCAATGCTTAGAACTTGCAAGTACAAGAAGAACGTGTACTAATTCCTATCCACCTCCATTGTTACCTTAAGGGCAGCTCTCTCCATAGCAACTGAAAACTTTTCAAGGCAGCAATAAACTAATCCTCTCCAGCTTCCAGAGCACCATCAAGGAATTTTAAAAACATTGGACTTCCAGCAGCTAAATACTTCTGAGGATTCAGAAGGCCACAAAGCTAGATACACAAGCATTCTTTTTCCCTTCAGAAGGTAAGAAAATAGCATTTAGAAATACATGCTCATAATATCCTCGTAACAATGATACATATTCCTTTTTGCTAACATTACATTCCTACATTGCTAACAGTAGAATATATCTAAACACCAAAAGATTTCCTAATATCTGAAGACATACTAACTTTTATCTGACTAAATGCCCATTTGAATTCAGCAGTTCTTTTTCGATTTTGAATACTTTGTTAGCAAAATTTCCTGTAAAATAAGGTACGTGTATCATATTGCAGTTCAAAGAAGATGAACGTATATGTGGCTGTTTAACACATGTGCATTGCTATCTGAATATGTATGTCACTGCCAGCATCTGCCTATCAATAAAATCAAAACTTCTCTGGAAAACAGAAGTGAAACTCTCGTATATTTCTTGTGCTTTGATATCAAAATATATTACAATTAAAGCAGAAGTAGTTTATTAGGAAGGATTGTGAAGAGAGATTTATAGTACAAAATGTCTTTTGCACCTAGAGTTAACAAGTTAAGCTTGTTTGTCTTGTTTATTCACTGAGTTCTTTGAGTGAAATTATAACCTCATCTTTGTAATTCTTCCGTCTGAGTAGTGATCACTAATTTTTAAATACATCCTTCTTTCTTTGTGCTGTATAGCTGGAGGTTAGTAATGTTGGTAAAGTGTTTTGACAATATAATCTGCTTCGTATTATTGCGATGTAATGTAATTACTGCACATTCATATTAGTATTAGACTAGCAGTATTTATTTACAGCTATTTTTGTTACTAAAAACCTGTTTTCATGATGAAATGAAAGTGAAAGCCATTGTATTTTCCTATTCTTACTGAAAAGAATTATTAGTGAATGCAAGAACATAACACTGAAATGAAAGCCATAGACTTTATTTTTAAGAAGAGGGAAGGGCACTTTGAGACAACCACTTGTTGGTAATTCTAAAGAAGTTTTGAGGCCATGGTTGTCTTAGTTTCATGCTGTTCTGTGCTGTAAAGCCTTTACAGGCTCCCTGTTGTTCAAAAACAGCTTGTCACTGCAAATCAGCTTAGCCGACCAATTAATAAATCCTTTCGAACATATCGCATTCGCACTAATTAAAGGGTTGGGTTTTTTCCCCTTTACCATTCAGATTCTTCAAGTTTCCAGTTTAAGCTGTGAAGTGCAAACAACAATCCAACATTCAGTGCAGATCAGGCACTGCAGGAAGAGGAGATGTGTTTTCTGACCAAGCATCCAGCTATTGGGGTGGTATGTTCTGCTTTCATATTCAGCGTGCTCATTGCTGAAGGACAGCCTGGGGAAGAGCATGGGCAGGATGGCAGCAATCCTCCCAGCAGAGGCTCTCTGGTGGAAGTTTTACGCATTCTCTCAGCTGAAAACACTGAGCTCCACATGAACCACTCACGAGAACTGGTCAAAGTGTTACTGGAGAGAGCTGAGTGCCCACAGCGGATTTATGGCATGCAAGAGGATTGTAATCTGGTTAGTGCTTCAATTAATGAGGGATATCTTTACAGGATCATCAGTGAGTTCTAACATTTGTTAGAGTGATACTATCCTAAACACGATACCTAAACATGTAAAAAACGTCTAATTGCAGCAAAAAAATTTGTCCCTGTTTTGTTTCACTTTGAATTATTATTATTTATTTTTTGAGCTCATGAAGAGATATTCCAAACATGACAGACATTTCTTTTAAAGTTCCCAAGTGTTTGCTTTCCAGCAAAAAATTTTCTACTGAAACCTGGTCTAACAATAAAAGCATGAGCTTGAATTTGTGGCACAGGATTTCCACTGTGGAAAGACATAGGTAAACACTGGGGACCAGTTCTGCCACTTTTTTTGTTGTTGTTCTGGATTTTACTTCATAAAAATAAAACCCAGACAGGATTGTCTCAGATTTATGTGCCACTTCACTGAAATATTCAAGATTAAGGGGAGGGTTTTGTAAGCAGTTCAGGTCAAGGAAAAGGAAAGGCAGAATAATGAATACACAAATCCAAACTGAAACTGGAAGTAGTCCAGGGTACAGTTGCACAGAGGGATTGGTTGTCTACTTAAGAATATTTTCAGAACTCAGTCCTGATTCAATGAAGAAAGGACAGGGACAGTGTTACTGAGCAACTTAGCTGAAAGGGACGACAAAAGGCTTGGTCAGCCTTGGCTTTCATTACTCTGGCTCTGGCACTGTTCAGTGACCTACATACAGCACTTTTTATACCACACTTATGAAGATGGTCTGAAAGGTGAATGTTTTTACAAGGTGCTGTTTTCAGCAATCTGCTAAGCCAATGGAGTAGGAATCTTTTTATCCTATGCAGTAGACAGCTGCTCACTTAACTGACCCTTTCTAAAAATGCTCCCATTTTTCATATGAGCCCAAATGTGAAATTTCGTACATAAATATTGTAGGTGGCTGTCATTACCTAAATGGGTATTTTTTTATGAAGGAGATTATTCACACATGTGCAACAAATATGCATCAGATATGGGGCCAGATTGAAAACTGACAATGTATTGAACATGGGTATATAGTCCTCTTAAAATTCACAAATTCATTAAACAGGGGACTAGGTTTTTCTCTGCCGTTTTTGTTTTTCTTCTTGAGTGTATGGTTTTTTCTTGTATTTGTGATATATTTCTGGAGAGCATGCCCACTGTGGTCTTGGATGGATTAAATCTAAGGGAAACTTAGCTGGGACTTACTTTAGTCAGTACTGCTGCTCTGTTCAGGCTTCATATTGGAAATTTACTGTAGGAAGACTTTGAGGACTTTCACCATTTTCAGTAATCCTCAGTGTCATCTGAATCAGAAACACTGCACACATCCTGCACCGTCAGTGGTTCTGTGCCAGCACCACAGGAACGTGGTTTTCTGTAGGAAATCCTTGAGAGAGATGTAGCATTTTCAGTCACATGGAGCCCACATGGTACTCTGCTGAAATCTTCCATGATGATTTAACAAGATTTGGTAAATCAAGACAGAAAAACTGTGCAAGCAGCACTAGCCTTCAAGTTCATCAAAATTTGAAACAGAATGCCCCACCTTAGCTTGGCATTTTCCTACTTAATTGGGAATCACTAATTGATTTCAGATTCAATTTCCCTTCTAAATCCAGGATTCTTTTTATACCACATGACTTTATTTTCAGAGTTTTTTTGCTTTTGTTTTTACAATATCTCTAACAGGCATTTAAAAGCAGTGAAGTTTGACACTTTCTTTGGACCCTCTTATAGTTTGTTGTTGTGTGGTGGCCCTAATACTCTTTGGGCAGGGGCTGGCAGCTATTGAATGGCATCTGACATTTTTTATCTCCTAAGCACACATAAGTCGTGTATTTCTTGCATTGTATAAAATTTTTTTTGAACTTCTAGCCACTTAAATGAAAGAAACTCAGACCTCTGTGCCTAAATTCCGGGCTTTTTTTGTAGGAAATAAGCATTTCTAAATCAAGGATGGATGGTTATTCCTGTAAACATATTCGTAGCAGCAAAAAACCCCCCAAACTAACAAACAATCAAAAAAACATACAACCTAGTGACAAATCACTTTATATTCTCTTAATATCTCATCAAGGGTCACTCACCATGGGCTACTGCATGAAGTAACTGCATTTTTACAATGCATCTATTTCCTTTAAATTAATAATTTTCTTTTCAGTCATCTTCCTTTCAAGAGCAAACAATGGACTCACTGATTGCAATTTATCCTCGATGGATTTTAAAATGTCACAGATATCTTTGAAAATCTTCCACTTCGTGCCATATGTTTATATGAACACTACTGAGTGATCGTAAGGGCTGGTTGACTGACTTGATGTCTTTGGGACAGAAAACAGAATAGACTACTCCTAATCCAAAGAGTAATTCTCACAGACTGCATTAGGAAAAGTTTAAGACCTTGATAAACAATGTAGGCAGGACAGGACACAGTGAATCATACTGTAATCTAGCATATTTATGTATATAAATAGTTTATTTGGATATTAATATCTACAATTTTCTTTCTTTGTTTTTTTTTTTTTTTAAGATTTTGAGAATTTTTGTTAGAGTTCTTCATATTAAAAAGTAGCAGCTCTCTGAGTTCCTCCAAGGAACTTTGGCTTCTGAACATGACAATGTTTGTTTCATTAACCCAGCTTCAGTGTTGGAAAATGAACTAATGTACAAGGTGAGCCCCAGCAAACAACCCATCATGCTTGTAACAGCAAAAAATTAATTCTGACAAGCTGGATTCTGTCTGGATTCATTAATTTATTAGAGTGCAGTGTTGATCCTTCCATGGTATCTCGTGTTATAGTTTCTTCTCTGAAATATTTAGTTCAGCTGCTCTACTATTGTGGAGATTAGCTGACACATCTATAACATGCTTGGAAAGGAGTCTGCTATAAAAAATAGATACAGAATGAATAACATTAATTACAAGATCTCTTCAAGAAAGATTCTTTATTTTGGACTTCAGTGTCTTATTTCTCATAGCCTGAGATAGACCTCTATTAGTCTTTTGGTCCGATTTACAGACTAACTTTTGTATGAGTGGCAAAAGTTTCTGAAAAGTGTCTTTATATCATTAAAAAGTTGAGAGATAGGTAGGTAGATAGATAGATAGATAGATAGATGGATAGATAGATAGATAGATAGATAGATAGATAGATAGATAGATAGATAGATATGTGTGTATATATATACACATATTAAAAAATCTCTACTCAGATTTACTCTCTAAAGCCTGCACAGGGTTAATATGTAATTTCAGTCCCTCTTGAAATGCATTTGAAGGACTAAATGGGGTTGAGACCTTATGCTGGCTCTCTGCACTGGATCTCATTGTTGCAGTTAACAGAATTCATTGAGAAACATAAAAATAGCTGTGTGATTACAGGCTCAATTATGTATCTCAGCAGTGCATTGAATGTGGTATAACTTCTGTTTGCATAGCCTCAATTAACTACAGTTCAGCAACTGTTTTTATCTTATAATATAAACACATATAGAATGCACAGATGAAAATATGAATTGCCCTAGCCCTTATCTAATATATTTGTAACCAGAAGTATAATCTGCTGAAGCCAGTGGATGGTTTTTGCTCTCTACAATGATTGATCAGCATTATTCCTAATTGTAGGGAGTCTCAAACCACTAAACCATAGAATTATGGAATAGAATGACAGAATGGTTTGAGTTTGAAAGGACCTTAAAGATCATATAGTTCCACTCTCCCTACCATAAAACAGGTTACTCAAAGTGTCATCTCTAGGACACTTAACTTTTCTTAAAATCAAAAGGGGCTCTGGAAAAAAAACGCATGGTATGATCTTGCAGCCATAGAACTGCAATGAATTACCTGCACCTCCTGCTGCCATTCCATCAGCCTGCATCTATGTTGTTTTGGGTTTGATCCCTTAAATATAGAAGTTGCATTCTCCTGTTGTCCTTCCTATCTGTATTTGCAGATGCCTGGCAGAGTATCACTTGAGTTGAATACCATTTATTTTTATTTCTTCACAGTGCCTTGAACCAGATGCTTTGTTAATACTAGCTGGAGGAAATTTAGAAGACCATCTCAGTGAAGAAGTATTTGAGAGAATTTCACTTATTCTTCTCTACTACATTCTTCATCGTAGAGATATGTGTTCTTCAGAATTCAGCTTGAATGATAAGGATTATAAATTTTACCTGCAGAGTATGCTTAGTTTAAGGCATGATGAAGACTGTTATTATTTTTCACGGAATGAAACTGAAGATATTTTAACTGCAGTAAGGCAACATTTTAAAACTTCTGAAAACCAGGTAAAGAAAACATATGTAAAAATAACTTCATCATTATTACAGGTATAATGCCTTTATGCTAGTACAGAGACTATGCCAGTAATCACAGTCCTCCAGAAGACTGGTAAATGGAAGTGTCTGAGCACGGGTTGAACACTGCTATTGTTGTATGTGCCGTTTAATGCTTTTCTTTGAGTTGTTTCTGGCATGTGCCACTTCCACAGGGTCTGCTGTGAAGTGGTTGGGGAGATACTGCTCTTTAGGGATGATTCCAAATGGGTACTTTAGATGCAGTTGCTCTGCCTTGGGCAGATGTAAAAGAGCACAGCTGTGTAGATGCAAGATCTTGCACTTGAGAAAATACTTTATCATCTCTGATATTTGTCAGCGTAGATACACTACCAGTGATCTATGAGATCTAATTGAAATAGATCTATCTATAAGGATCTATTCGAGATCCTTAATGCAAATAAAATCTATAAAATAGAATAATATTCTAGAGTTCAAAGTCGAAGTATTTCAGTGGTATAAAGCAGAACAGATCCATTACTTGCTGGTATAGGAGAAATAATGAATTATTTTGCTGTGATGAAATCCTTGCCATGTTCTACACTTCCATGTCTATCCAAAGCTGAACAAAATGAGGAATCTGTCCAAAGATACGGTGGCTTCCTTCAGTTGGAACACATATATTTGTGACTAATTATCTACCAGCATGGCTATGCTTTGTAGAAAGATTGTTAAAGATAAGCTTAAATTTAAAGTTGAAAAAACCCCCTCCATATTGAGAATTTTCAGCTAAGATCATAATTTCTAAGTCGGGAAACATGCTGTGAGTTTTCTCAATGCTGTTTAGAATTCCTTATCTCAAATAGGATCTATAAAATAATAGAATAATCTAGAGTTCAAAGTCAAAGAAAAACTTTTCCTTATAATGGGCAATAAAACAGGTTTTTGCCAGATTAGATAACTCCTAAAGTACAGGTTGACCTCCTGTTTGTAGCCCCTTAGATCTGTTCAATGTATTGAGTTAAATTTGATTTATACAAAGCTCAAATTTGTCCTTTTCATTAGATTTTAATTTATAGCATACTGCATTAGGGTTTTCTGCACAAACAGAAGATGGGTAGGGGACCAGGCTGTGTCCAGAATGTTGAAGGCTTCCAGTTCCTCTCTCTGTCTTTTTTGTGAGGTCATTTCCCACCATGAATTATTCATTGACCAGTTCTTTTGGTTTTGAGTCTTGGTGAACGTGCTGATTTCCAAGGACTCCAATGGTATCTGAGCAACTGTAAAGAAGCATTGGAGGGTATTTGGAATGTCAAGATAGAATAATAACCCATAAAATGCCTTACTGAGGGTTCTGTTTGTTTATGCTGGCAGTATAATCAGTTGTCAAGCCTGTCCAGTAACTGAGACTTCACCACTCACTGACTTGAGGGAAAAGAGGTTTCTTTTATGAAAGGTACACAAAACATAATAGCATAATACTTGGAATCACAACACTTGAGTTGTGGAAGAAGGCCAATGGTGCAGGGTAGTCATAGAAGAAAAGCATTTTTAGTGGCTCTTTATGTGTTTTGGTTTCACAGAAACCAAATATCCTCTTTTTTAGTCATAGCACCTAATATCTTGTTTGAAATAAGAGATTAGATTTTGGGTTGTGAAAATTTTTATGTATAGTGAATGAGCAGGAAAAGAAATGGCAGCCTCCTCTCTGAAGTGTTTATGTCCTGCGTAAGGAGAGATGAGTGTGTATGAAATAAATTTCTACTGTACTGGCTCATCTAGCTGACTTTTAAATTTTGTTAATATGAGCTGGAAAAAATTAAATTAAACAATTTTTTGCTTTTGTTCTTTTTGTTGTTGTTGCTGTCGTTTCATTTAAACCCAACTATTTGCAGTGAAAATAAACAAGAAAGGAAAAAATGGAAGAAAATATGAAAAGGGGGATAAATTTCTGGGCAACTGAGAGAGTTTGCAGACCTCCACACACATGGCTGTGTACCACTGCCTACTGTTTTTATTTGGTCACCCAGCAGGAAAGTCACCCTTTATCAGCAAAATTATATCTTTCCATATTGTCCCCATGTAACTACTCCATAAAGAACCTATTGATTCCATTGGATAGGTAAGGAACTAAAAACATTTAAAGAATTATTTCTGAAGTTTGAGATGAAGAGTTAAAGTCTGTATTATTTGAGCCAATTTCTTGTGCCTTAACAAAAATTCCTCCCCTTTCTTCCACTTTCTGGCAGTATACATAGATGTAATTATGGAGGACACTTGGAACAATAGAAACAGCAGGAAAATAACACTAAGCAAAAATAACCTGAATGAAGTACTTTTTCTCCATTAGACACTGAGTAAATGTTCAAGATTTTTAATTCTATGCCTGTTCTCCTGAAAATGTCCTTTGATTAGCTGTCCTGCTGGCAATTACAGCTGACATCTTAACATTTTTTCTACTCTGGCTGTCTGTGAAATTGTTCTCCCCAGTTTCTCCTCCTGTCACTCTGATTATTTAAATGGAGGTGAGCAGGACTGTCTTCATGCTGTTTTCTCCTGATTTCAGTGTGTTGATGTGAGCACTCTGGAGAAAAATGCTGATATAATGGACAGAGATGGTGCTGATGAAAACACTCTTCCACGCCTGGCTGCTTTAATCCTTACTCTGGCTCTCCAAGGAGTCTGTATGGGGAAAGCAAGTTTGCCTTCACCAGAGTTCTTTATAAAATATATTTTCAGTTCTCTAAATAGTACCACTGAGCTCCAAGTGACAGGTAAGCTGGAGTATGCAAAGTTCATTTTCTTCAGGAAAATTTATTGGTGGACTTATCAGAAATGCTACTTAACCATAAATAAATAGAAGTATAGGAGCGCTCTAAGTTGTCCAAAAATATCAAAACAAAAAATGTGAAACAAAACAAAATAAATGCCGAGCTCTCAGCAGCAGCAGCTATTAATTTATATAAAAGGTTGTGCCTGCTGAGCAGTTTTAGAAGCTACACCATCAACTCAGGGGCCTGGTATGGATTTAGAAGGTTGTTATAGGATATCTACTTTTCCTTTTTTGTGGCAACGCTAACAGCAACAGTTTACAAGCTTTTCAAAGCATTTTTTAAAAGTTACATTAAATATGGGTTCAAGCGGATTAGAAAACTTGAATTGAGCATATGTAAAAACATTTTTAACATTCATAGGTTACACAGAGGTACATTGAATCACAGAAAAAATACTAAAAATATAATAATCCTTAGTCCTAAACTGGGATCGTAGATTGTATTTATATAAACTGGTTTGGCAGCAAAGCCTTTCCTTTAAAATTGCCCAGCCAGATCTTTTAAAATAATTCTCACAAGAATAGATGTAGCCATCTCAGCAGAGTGCTACTAAATAGCTATTTGTGGTGAAATCCTGGTCCCAGTGAAGATAACAGCAGGACTGTATGGTTGGTGGAGTTAGGATGTCCTTCAGAAAAACCAAGAATATTCTTAACCAGTTTGTTACAGAGTAAGTCTATTTTAAGTCTAATCTCATTATACTGTCCCTTCAAATTTATTTAAATTCTTGATAGTAACTTCAGGAAAGAGTAAGAATCTGGAAGCATAGAAAAAGAAAATCAGATTTTACTGCATTTAGAAAACTAATATACCTGTAGCTCCATTCAGATGTGTTTAAGTAGCCAAAAGAAAGTAGTGAAACATCTTCTCAGAAACATTTTTGTGAGATTTGCCATTAAGATTATACCATTTGCATTTTTTGAGTAACAAGATTTAAAAAATAAAGTATTATCATATGGAAAAATTCCCATGAATCTTAAGTTTCTTTAAAATTAATTTGTAGACCACTTTTTAATGGACAAATTAAAGTTTATTGCTGGGGCTTCATTTGAAAGTGCAAGGGTGAAGGAAGGAGAACAGGATAGGGCCTGCCTCCTCAAATAACCAGACATTCCATCAGCAGAAGCACCCGTTGCACCCAAACTATGTCATGAGGTACATCTGTGCATGAGCTCAGATTTGGGTTAGGGATCCTGGCTCTCTCCTTCCTGTGTGTACTGTGAGCAGGCATTCTTCCCAGTTTACCAAAGGAGAGAAAAAATTCACTGTCCTGTGCTGCCCTTCTGAAGTGCAAGGGCAGCACAGCATCCTGAAGATGGATTTCAGGACACCCTATAGAGGATCTGTTTCCTGGTCCAAATACCTGGCTGTGGTAGCTTAGTGAGGTATTTCATTTACACAGGAAAATTTTAAGAATAGTGAAGTTATTTAGCAACTACTAGATAACCTTGTCAGAGATGCTGATTAAATGAAAGATTAATTGCCTTTCAGTCACATCTGTTTTCTTCTGAGACAGTCATAGGCAAAACATCTGAGTGTGATATGTAAAGAAGGAAAGGCTGAGGATCTGGGTGTCTGGAACTTACAGAGTTGTTAAGCAGAAATTGCCTCCAGTACCAAACTTAGAAAAGAGTATTAAAATGAGGAATTTGAATCAATGTTATAACAAACAAAAAGAAAAAAAAATACTGTATTTTAAGTATTTTGTCTTTTAAGTGTGCATTTTCCCATGGTAACATATCTGTTCTCTAATGAATTACTAGAACTAGAACAACTACTAAATGTGCTTACAGCCAAAAAGACCTGCACTGTAAATGGACAATTTCACAGTCACAAAAGAAGACGTTACAATATGGCAATCAGAGATATTGGAAGAAGAAATACTCCAGTCAAAGGAAATCATATAAAAGGAGACTATCTGAAAGGCTACTTTGAAGATCGCGAAAGGAACATAGATTGGGACCAGGTTAGTTAATTTTTATGTTCTTATAGTGTTGGTGGCAGAATTTCACTGACAGAAGTTAAAATTGATTTGCAAAGCATGCAATATGTCTGAGGTAAAATGTATTAGTTTCAAAAAGGCATGCAGGTATGTATGAAAATATATATTTATATAGGTATATTTATTTAAATATTAATTGGGGAAAGAACTTTGTGGATGTTGACTGTGCAATTAAAGTCACTGGGAGAGTCTAACAATGGTGTTTCGTGGAATCTGGTATTTCTTCAAGACACAGAGGACTGAAGTAACATGGCTTTGAGGTTTTTATATATTGTTAGAGTTTTCCTGTGCTTTTATGTCACAGAGTTTCTAGGACCCCTTAAGTGACCTGGTAGAAAGAAGGATTTTTTTTCACTAAGGAAAAAAAAGTAAATTAAAGTTTCTATGTAAGTTTCTTTTAAAAGGCTTCTCTAAATTGAAGATTGGGCATTTCCAAACTCTTTTCATAGCCATCTATGGAATCCAGATGCCTTCTTTAGAAAGTATAAAGGCTGTAAAACAGAGCCTTAGCTACTCCCCAGTATCCTCTCTCAGCACCTTGAAGGACACTGGCTTATTGCAGGTGATTTTATCCTTATCCTAAGAATTTGAAAATAAATAAGTTTTGTTTATGTCAATGATCAAGATGGTAACTGACTTCATCCTTTAGACTATCATTCCTTAGACAAAAAAAGGATACTTCAAAATATATAATTGGTATATATTTTGATGTATACATTTGTAATATATACTTCAAAGAAAACTTTTATATTACAGTCCTTTACCATTTATGTAAACTCAGTGGCAAGGTTTCTCCTCCATTTAGGAGAACTGAGTGTTGTGCAATTGACATTTTCTGTGTGGTCATTTTATGATGAGGAGCTGAGACAAATTTCATCTGGTTAAATGCTATTCGGATAGATATTTTATCTGTGTAATTGTATTGCATTTGAAATGCATACTCGATCAATATGTTTATTTCTTTGCAGCTGACCAGAAAAAAGGTTCATGCTGATCAGCATGATGAGGCTTTTAATGGGGTCTCAATCTTAAATTAAGGTCACTGTAAATGTGTTTCATATGAATTTTAAATTATGAAGGACAGAAATCAGTAGTGATTCTATCTGTAAAGGAAGTAAAACTGTTCTCCAGCAATTGAAGTATTTTTAAAGCTCAGTTTTTGATTTCTTGAACTTCTGAGACCAACTGTAACTCAAAAGATAAGTGTGCAGGGGCATTCATTATCTGAGTCTTAGTCAACTGAGAGCAAAATATTCTGTAACATAGAAAAAAATCACAAAGAAACATCTGGACAGATGATAATTTCTCTTCTGTATTAATTCCTAGTTTCTAAGTGGTTTTTTTCCATTCCTGTTCTTTTTAGCTATGCCTATTTTCCTTGACATATTCCAATAGAACACTTCATGTTTCACTGCTCTGTTGCTAATTTTGTCTCCTGTTTTCTGCACCTGTGATACCCATTGTGCCTCATAGTAGTGGATTCTGCTACATACAAGACATTGACTCATCTATGGCTTGTGTTTGCTAACTGCATTAAGATCTGTAATTGAAATTTTATATAGGAATAATTATTTGAAACATTACCACAGAAAAAGGGTCACTGCTTTCTTTTAAACATCATCGTTTATTATATACAATTAAATGTATATAAAAAAAGTAAGTGGCTGATGATCTAATAAGATAAATAATCTTAAATTCCATTAAGCTATGTCACAATGTCTATGTATTCATTTATTCTTCCTCATTAAACGAGCATGGATTTTGGAAACCCAAATCATCCATCCATCCATCCATCCATCCATCCATCCATCCATCCATCCATTTTTCACATGAAAA
The DNA here is from genome assembly GCA_013397075.1 of Rhabdornis inornatus. Lineage (NCBI taxonomy): Eukaryota > Metazoa > Chordata > Aves > Passeriformes > Rhabdornithidae > Rhabdornis > Rhabdornis inornatus. The sequence continues at coordinate 404,125 of VWZS01009562.1, forward strand.
TATGCAAAAATCAATTTGCTTATTTCTTTGATATCATCCTCCAGGAGAACATACATAGTTGCTTTTATAATGGAGACAGTTCTCTGACTCCTTATGTTAAAAAGCTTAAAAGGTTGGGGCTTGCAACTGGAAAAGATGCAGGTCCTCATTCCCCACGTCATACAAGAACATTTTACTAAATACACCTTAACAGCTATTTTTTATGTATGGGTGGACAGTTTATTTTTACAGATGAGATTTTGCTTTTCATTGAAAATTCCTGGTAATAAATTCACATTAAAATTTAGGCTCATAGTAATCCTGGACCTCATCTTGTCTATTGTATTTTTCAAAAAAGAGCCAGCTTCAAAGTCAGGTCAGGTTTCACAGAGCCATGTCCAGCTAAATTCTGAATGTATCGAAGATCTAAGTTTATACAGTCTTTTTTGGGAAACCTGTACAGTGCTTTATTGCCTTCATCTTGATGGACTTCTTTATCAAATTAGAGTTTTTTTGTTGCTGCAACTAAAACTTTTCACCTCTCATTCTTTTGCTGCATGCTTCTGGGAAGATTCTGGTTATCTCTTCCCTCTAAACCACCTTAAATAATTGAAGACTTAAAATACCCACCAACTCTTCTCTTCCCAAACTGAACAAATGCAGGTCCTTCAGCCTCTCCTGCCACATCCTGTGCTGTACTTCCTAGGCATCTTGGTGGCCCTCCACTGGACTTCCCTCAATTTCCCAGTGTCTTGCACTGCTGGTTGTTAAGCTGGACATAGTCCAGATGTGGACTCACATGGCCTGAGTGGTGGGCAATATTCTTTCTCCAGTGCCTGCTGACTCTGCTCTTGCTAATGCAGCCAGTGTGCAGTCAGTGGTCATTGCCACAAGGACACACTGGTGGCTCATGTCCAAGTTTCCTGTCAGGACCCACCCCAAGGGCTTTTCCTGCAAACCTGCCTTCCTCTGGCCAGTTTTCCCTAGCCTTTATCGATGCATGGGGTTATTCTGTGTGAAGCACAATAAGTTTGTCTTGGCTGATTTTCATGAAGGTAAGGTCAGCCCATTTCCTTGTCTTGTCAAGCTCCCTCTAAATAGCAGCCACACCCATCAGCATATTGACTAGTGATCCCAGTTGGATTTCACCTGTGAATGCCATCTGGTGCACTCTGTTTCATCACTCAAGTTGTTGGTGAAGGTGTTGAATAATATAATCTCTGCTCCAACTGGTCAGCAGTGCTGCTCATAACCAACCAAAATCCTAGTCTTCCAAACTGATACCAGGTGTCAGTGTTCCCTAGTTCTAGAGTCAAAACCACTTAGGCAAAATTAAGGTCTCTTCCAAATGGTAGTTCCTGAATTGTCTTCATGCTCTCCTTTGGCTTGAAGGCAGAACACACTAGGTCCAGGTGACAAGATCACCTGTTATGCTAGAGACTTGAATGTGGGTTTCAGAAAAAATGTATCAGTGCTCCATTATTTCAGTTTCTTAGTGAACCCTAAGGCATATTTTACTTCACTAATGGATGAGCAAAGGCAGGAATGTGCTGGGTTTTAACTGGATTATTTAAAAGTAATTATACTTAACAACTTCAAAAGAGGCTTTAGCTTTGGTAATGAGAGAAAGAATATTTAGGAATCCCTCGAGTCTCAGATACAGACCAATTTAAATGAAAGAAAATTATTTGTTTTTAAATATTGAATCACAGCTCATCAGATGAGATTAAGAAATGATGATTATTCCTTTAAGTAAGGTAACATATTTGATCTGGAGTTCTTCTGTTCAAAATTTTTTATGAAAATTTCCACTAGAAGTTTTCTTATGTTAACTGCTCATGTTTTTAATGGAAGTTTCATCCTGGAGAGGAAAACCCAATTCTTCAGGAAATTTTTGAAATATAAATGGTCCCATGAAACGTTGCTTCTTTTGACAAAGAGGTGCTCCAAACAAGAACAAAAAGTAGTTGGAATTCTGAAGTATATCTAATAATACAATTATTAAGCAATCTTTAGCCCAATTTTAGACTATGTAACATCTAGTTTGCTGACATGCCCTCATTTAATGAATTTAAAAAGCTAACTTATTTCCACATCTTACTGAAGATCCAGTACAAGGAAGAATCTCAGTATTGCTTTGATGTAGGCAGTATCTCATATTAATAGTACTCTGGAAATAATGTAGTTTTACATAAATATCTAAGAATTTAGTTTGTATAAGCATTAAAACATTTTTCTTAACACATATAACAACTAAATATTGAGAGATATTATTTTGTAAGATCTTTATAGCATTAAGTGGCTTCAATAGAAATTGAGCTGCTTTTTTCCAAAGATTCTGGAATATATAATAGTATCAAGCTTACACAGTAAAATAGGGAAATAATTGAAGTAAGTAATTTATGCAACAAAGAATATAGATATATAGCAGGATTCTTGTAGGGCTAGACTGTCCTGTGTTCTTCTAAGATTCTGTATTTAACCTCAAAATTTAATGCAGGTATATGCAATATATTTAGTAACTGTATGTACTTTTCTACAAAGGTTTGTTTCTCTGCCAATGAACTTGTGAAGATATTTTTGAAAAACAGTTCTTCCTCCATATCTAAGGACCACTTCAAGCAAATCAGTCCAGCTATCATTCAACAAATTTTAAGTTGTTCGTGTCAGCTACCCGACGTCAAACAGACAAAGCTTCCACCAACAACTGTGGAAAGTGAGTTATGCTCTCATTAATAAGTTATTATTTAAAATCAGATAAAGAGGTGAAAGGACATCTGGAGACATTTCATCCATTAATAAACCAAAACATGGGATTTGTGCTGTCTGTAATTTATGCATTCTATAATTTCATAGCATACATGTCAGATAATAGTATTATATTGAGAAGGGAGGGGATTCAATGTTCTAAATTATACAGTATTTGGAATTCTATTTCAATATGTAAGGTTTTAAGCTTCATTTTCTTCATTTGTTAGAGGACTTCTTGATGTTGCCCACAGGTAGGCAGTAACAGGTCCTCATCTATGGATTGCTGGGCGGTAAGGGCTTACTTTGTGAAATTTGCATCAGGTTTATATTGTAATCATTGCATTGCTCTTATATATAACTTCAAGGTTACATTAGCTGGCATTTTATACCATGATGTGGCAAATTCTTGATATAGATAAGTTTTGCATGAATGCTACTGGTGTTTCAGCCCGTGATATTTTATAGCAGAGAAGCTTTGAGGATACTATTGTGGTAAGAAAAACATCCATAAAAACAGTAACAGGACTGCAGGACTTGTGTGATAAAGCTGGAATAAGAACTGATTTTGAGTATAATTAGATTGTTTCCACTTGCAGTGCCTCTGCTTCCAGTGTTTTCTGCACCATCTGTTCCATGGATTGTACTTCTCCTGTAATCAATCCTTAGTCCACCTTATAAAAGAAAAATCTGAATCTGAGCTGACCTAAGGGCTTCCTAATGTGATTTCTGGGGTTTTTTTTCTTACTTTAAGCCAATGATACCTGGGAAGTGGTTACAAATAAAGGTGTTCTGCTGTAATAACAGAGACATTAATTTTGGTGGGAAATTTGGGAGTGGGGAATGACCAAAATGGCGTAGGTATCTAACCATAATTGCCTGCATCTAGAGGAGCATTTTTTAGGCTACAAATCAATGTCTTCAATACCTTTAACCTAACATCTACGTGGCCAGCTTTAGATGACTAGGTCTTTTTGGAGCTAATAAAGATCCTGCTGCCCAATGATCCTTATGGAACAGCACATGAATTAAAAAGCATGAAAGGACATATGTGGATATCCCAGAAGTAAAGAGCATGGGAGAACACTAATGGATATGCCAAGAATTGTTATACTAGAAAGAGACATATAGAATAGGAAGAATCATTATGGATCTTCAATAGGCAGCAGTCCCTCTTTCTTATCTCTCTGCTCATTACCTGAACACCTTGCAGTCTTTACTGCTTTGATCTTTTCTGTGCTACACAGATTTGACCATTTTTTAGATCAGGAATCACGGGACAAAGGAAGAAGAGAAATAAACTTACCCAGGTCACATACAAGGTTCATAAAAAATTCAGTGTTAAGTGGGATTCTTCCAAGTCTAAAGCCATCAGCCCAATCAATGACATTTTAGTGATCTCATAAAGGTGAGAGATGAGAAAAATTGTGCTATTCAAGTGCAGAATGGAATTAATAAGAGCCCCTTCTGAAGCCCTTTCCCTGTGTTTTTTGACAAAGGAAGGTTTCCATGACCACAGGGACACTTCTGCTGTCTTGATACAGATAAAGGACTCCAAGTTTGACCTATGTATGACCTAGTGACCTGAGCATAGGCTCATCAGTTTTATTCTGAGCTCTATTTTACTCTCAGGCTGTGCTGTTTTGGCTAAGTCACCAAGGCCTGACATTCCATATATATCTACCAAACTCTTGTATTTGGATGTGCAGTCTGTGAAATTAACTGTGATTTTATGAGGTGCTGAGCACTTGGAGTGCTATTAAAGTTTGAAATGTTAAGTGACAGTTTTAAATATTTTGGCATTAATTCCTTTATGTGTGTTTATTATCTGTGTTTTACCTCCCATTATAAGACTTCAATAGAAATTAATGAGTATTCATATTGTGCAAAAGGTTGGAAATGTGAGCAGCATGTAACTCTGAGGAATTATAAGACTAACATTCAATAACATCTCAGTAACCTGGGAAAAATAGGCTGGTGGTCCTGGTGTATTAACTGAATTTCCACAGCAGATTTGTAAATATAATTTGGACTGAAATGTTTATGCTTAAAACCAAAATTAGATCACTACATTTATTTGAGGTTTTAGGCCTTGGTTTGCTTACAGAAAATGATTTGGTTAAAAATGTGATGTTGACTGTAAAGGTACACAGGTGTGGCGTGTGAGAACATAGAATCTCAAGCATAAATCTGTTTATAGAAGAAGCAAATGCAGAGCAGTATTCACTGTGCTGCTCTGAGTGTCTCTAATTTGCATAGCCACAGTCTGTTTAGCTTGTAAGGTCTGAAATTTGGAACTACCAGACTATTACATGTAAAGCCTGAAAAAATGAATGTTTTCTGGGCTTTTAATTCTGTCATCTGTTCACACATGACTAGAAAAATCTACGTGGCTGTTGTGACTTAACCCCAGACAGAAGCTAAATATGAAGCAGCTACTCGAATGCTCCCCCACTGCCTCCCCTCACAGGAGTTAGGGAGGAGAACTGGACAAAGCCCATCAGTTGAGCTATGATCGGTTTAACAATTGAGATAAAGTAAAATATACAATTCATGCTATTCCTCCTCCTCCTACTTCAATCAGTAATGGAAAGGAAGCTTACAAAAAAAAAAAAAAAGAGAGAGAGAAATAAACCCCAAGACAAACAAGTGACGCACAATACAATTGTTCACCGCCTGCTGACTGATGCCCAGCTCACCCCTGGGCAGCAGTCAGCCCCTCCTGGCCAATTCATCACAGTTTCTACACTGGGCATGATGTTCTGTAGTGTGGAATATCCCTTTGGCCAGTTTGCTCAGCTGTCCCAGATGTGTTCTCCCTGTTCCCCAGGTTCTTGTGCAGCTCCTCACTTTCAGAGCATGAGACACTGAAAAGCCCTTGGCTCAGGGTAAGCAGTACTCAGCAACAACCAAAACATCAGTGTGTTATCAACATAATTCTCATCCTGCATCCACAACACTGCACTGCACCAGGTACTAGGAATATTAACTCAATCCCAGCTGAAATCAGACAGTCATAATTAATCACTTCTCCTGTGTGCTTGTATATAGAGGTATGAAAACATACGCTGAAAACCAATTACAAACACAAAGCAAATACTCAAACACAAATAGAAATATTGGATGATTAAAGGTGCCCTTGTTTTGTTTTCATTTGTTTTCCCCTACAGAATATGGTTACAGCACTGTTGCTGTTTTACTTATTACTATTGGATCTATGTTTGGTACAACTCTCATTTTATTTAACTCCTGTCAAGAAATCTATACACTCATTCTACAGCTGTTTGTCGGCTTGGCTGTTGGAACCCTTTCTGGAGATGCATTGCTACATCTTATTCCTCAGGTAATTGTGCTTTTAAAATGTTGACACATATCTGTGTGTGCAAACATGCACACACATAGAGAAAAGTTTCATTTAAGCCTGGATAATACTCATCAGTTTATAAATAAAGCTTTCCATGAAATCCCCCCAGCACTCTGTAGCTCAGAGAGAGATTAAAAATAATAATAAGTAGATACCCATGATTAATGAATTCAAAAAAAGAAGGGCTTCTATTTAAAAAGAAAAAAATCAGAAATCCTACAAGTCCTGTGCAAGGCATGTTCTAGATGAGTATTAATTTCTTTCGTGGGGCAGATTCTGTAACAGATTTTAATAGAAATTTTTCTAAGGTTGTATGAGCCATGCACAATTCCCTCCACAGATTGTTCCAGAGAACCAGGCACTATCAGCCTAATTAATCCTGATGCCTAGAATTGTAATAAAATGGGTGGCATGATCTTTTCCTAAGTTCGTAATCTAAATTTTAAGGACAGGATAACATGTAAGACAGAAACAAATTTTCCATTGTTTATTCACTTATTTTTAACAGTCTCCTCTGATATGACACAGATGTTATGAATAGACTTGTAGTGGTCACAGAAAGAGAGCTTCGCAACTTCACTTTAGATTGTGGTTAAAATTCTCTTTATGCTCAATGCATCATCTCTGGAAGCAAAACTGGGCGAGTGGTTTAAGGAAGGCAATTCTCACTGACTGTCAAAAAAAATGCATTTCTTTCAGCAGCACCTTTAAATGTGAAAGTATTCTCCTTTACCAGTTTTAAGTGATGTATCCAGCAGCCTTTAGACTCCTCACTTTCAGAGCGAAGGAGGGCTGCTGTGCTGTGACACTAGGGAAAAGAAGAAAGCATACCCACCAACAGAAATGCATTTTTGCATTAATTATGCATTACTTAATGTATGCATTATTTTCACAGAATCACAGAGTTACAGAGTTACGGAATGGTTAGAGTTGGAAGGGACATCTGGAGATCATCTAGTCCAACCCACTGCCAAGGCAGGATAACCTAGAGCTGGTTACAAAGGAATACATCGAGGTGTTTTTGAATGTCTTTAGAGAGGGAAAATCCACAACCTCCCTGTGCAGCCCGTGCAGTGCTCTGCCACCCTCAGTGTAAAGAAATTCTACTTCATGTTGAGTTGGAACTTGAGTTTTAGTTTATTGCCACTGCTCCTCATCCTGTTGCTGGGCACCACTGCAAAGAGTCTGGCACCACTGTCTTGGCACCCACCTTTGAGATATTAGTATGCATTAATGAGATCCCCTCTCAGACTTCTCTTCTCTAGACTGAACAGGCACACTTCCAGCAGACTCTCCTCATAAGAGAGATGCTCCAGTCCCTAAACATCTTTGTTTGTGGCCTCTGCTGGACCCTCTCCAGTAGCTCCTCATCTATTTTCAATATGAAGTTTGCATATTAAGATAATGCAAGTAATTCTTTTAGAATTTTAACATCAATATACTGCAAACAAAATATATCTCATATATATAAATGGTGATTTCATAAAACTGTCCCTAAAAATAATGTTATTTTCACCACTGAGAGATGAAGTATAGCTGTGCTCCTAATGATTCATTTCATCCTGTATTATTCAGCTGATTATTTCAAAACACAATTTACCTTTAAAAGAACTGAGAAAATAAAATTCTGTGAATAAAATGAATTAACACATTATGGCTTGCTCTAGCAAAACTTAAAACATTGCCATTTTAATTGTTTTTAACTTTATCTCTTTTAGACTCTTGGTTTGCATAAACATGAAGCACAAGACGTAGAACATTTCTACGAGGGAAAAGAACATATTTGGAAACTTTTGGGCATAATTGGAGGAATTCATGGATTTTTTCTCATAGAAAAGTGTTTCTTTCTTTTGGTAACACCTCGTGACCAGGTAAAGCTTTGTACAATTCATGCTTTAAAAAAACTCATGTATTTTGAGATTTTGCAGTGAAGCATTGAGAATTGTTTTACAAAGTGCTCCTACCAGATTGACCTTCAGTTTCTATTTTGCTTTGCTCTGTAGACTGTGCTTGCTTCACGAGTGTGTTCCATATATTTATAATTCCAGAAAGAGAACAGTTAATTGAATGTATTCCATAAGCCTGCATTCATGACTCACACTGGAGCAGGTGAAAAGTGTGTATCCATGTGAAATAGCAGTGACAGTTGTTCGCTGTAGGTTTGAAGACGAGAAAGGTGCAATAGAAAGATAGATGCAAGTATAAGATATTTTCAAGAATAATATCTTAAAATTTCCAAATTGTTTTTGGTCCCTGTCCCAGTGATGTGAAAATCTAATGTTGCAGTCAGTAGGACCCAATCTTATATTAATAAGATCTCCTTGCTCGCTGCCATGCTTACAGTAATTCTATTACTTTGTTTCTATATGCCCAGAGCTTGAAGATGTGATTATGCACAAGGATAGAATGTAGCACAAAATGTGATGGCTCATTAAGTTTCTCAGCATGAGAGACAATCCTAACATCACTTAAGAAGGCTAAACCTTTGCTTGTTCTGTTCTACAGTGTGTGAAGACTGGCCCGATTCAGATACACAGCAATGACTCCCTATTCCCACTACCTTTGAGTCAGCTATAAGAATATAATGTGAGATTAACAGAATGAGAGTATTTTGATTAGGGTGATATTTTATTTACTTCATGAAAAGGAGTCTTTTTGTTACTTGTTTGAGAGAAGGGTTTTATCATCATCCCACAGATTTTTAAACTTTTTCTACTGAGAGCTAGATCAATGCTTAGAGTTAATTTTTAGATCAATATCAGCTTCAAATTTGAATGTTTTTTTTGAAATAATTAAGTTTTATCGAACTATTGTGATTGTCACTGATTTATCTGATTCACTTTTCAGGGTTTATAACATAATAAGCATTACAAAATGTTGATGCCAGCCAGTGATCTTTTTCAATAGATTTTGTTTGGGAAAAAAAACTCGTAAAAATGCTAAATTTTCACAAAAGACTGCGAAATGCTGCACCTGTGTTCATTGGGTTTCAGAACTAATTGCAAAGCATCTTCATTCAGCAGGGTCTTTCTTTAGTTAATGGGCATTGGGGACATTCCCATGATCTTCCAGTGGAGTCTGAATTAAATGAACATTCAGGCAGAGGCAAATCTACTTCAACCATACAGTTGGTAGGTTACCAATTTGACATACTTCCCTAAATTTATATTCTTCTTTCTCTGTTCCTCCAAAGAAATGAACAAAATTAATGTAATAAATCAGTATTATTTTTCAGTCTTTATTGATTTGTTATTACTTGACATGATTGTCAAGAATCTCTAGATTTTGAAGTTTATAATGAGCTTTCACAGAGATATCAAGAACAGGTATTTGACAATAACATTTATTAAATGTGTATCAGATTGATATAACAATACACTTCCTGTATTGTTATACATTTTGTTGATAAAATTCTTGAAGATTTTCTTCCTCCCTTCTTTTTAAACATTAATCACATGTAAAGGCAGATTCTCCATAGGAAAAACTCAGAATTTCCTGCAATGAGAGTTAAGTGAATAACTAGTGAACAGATTAATTCTGGACTGTTCTTGGGCATTTTTCCACAGATTTGAAGAGTAATGCAAACACTTGAATATCTGGGAATGGTGCTTACCTATAAGAAGTAACACACTTTAATACTTGTCTGTGGATAGTATCCAGACAGATAAATCTTTGCAAATTAAATTGAGTCATAAATTTTACCCTGTTTTCTCTTTCTTTCAACAAATCTCTTCAGTTTATATCCAGTATCTCGATGCACAGGTGAACTCCATTTTACTAATGTAGTTGTGATTGACAGGAGCCTCATGAATCACCACTAATCTCTAAAACACAGCTGGAAAACTCTTAATAAAAAACAGATCAAACAGAGGAGTGAAGCATGCTTACTATTTTGTGAGATACAACAAAGCTTCCTGTTTGTGATAATGAATGAACATGTCATTCCCTTCAGATGCTAGATCCCCCCAAAGTTCTATATAGATCACTATATCTATGTAGAATTAGCCTGGCTGAGCTGGTTTGTACAAGAGCAGCCAATTTTTCAGAATCATGTGAGTAATACTAAGACAAACACTGGCTGACTAAGAAAAACTTATAAATCCTTCAGATCAGTAATTAGTCTTGCAGTTTTGACTCACAGTTCAAAGAAGTGGCATGTGAATAAACATTGTAGGAGAGGTGGAACAATTTCTGGAATTCATATGACTGGCTCCAATCATGGGAATTAGAGACATCTATTTTTCCTTTAAAATGTAGAATATGAGAAACAATTATTTTTCCTTCTCTCCTCATGCTTCTTCAGCACATATCCTTCATCACAACCGAGCTAAGACCAACCAATAAACATATCCTATTTTGTAGCCAGTGCACATCTCTGGTACAATTTTTGGAGTCATGGCTGCTGTCCGTATTACAGAGCTCTTGTGCTGTTGTTGACTCCACTGGCTGCCATAACAGGTCTTAACAAACTTTTTTGGGGAAAAAAATCCTCAGGAATTAAGATTAATTCTTTCTAGTTTCAAGCAAACAAGTTTTTTTGGCTTCTCTCTCCCTCACATGAATTTCTAATAATTTCTCCAGTCAGAAAGCAAAGCTCCAAGGAGATAGGGGCAGTGAGAGATTACTTATGTTCTCTCTTACCTCCCAACAGCTGCAATATCTATTAATTAAATGTTAGGCCTGGTGCATCAGTTTACCTGTCTAGGATAAGGAAGAAGACACTACCTCTTTCTTCACTTGAAGAAAGGGTAAATTTCACCATGGAATGTACTCAAGTGCTGCTATGCCCAGCCAGTGTTGCCTGGTGCTAAGATGAAGCCCTTGCTAAAAGCCAAGACACAAGACACTGGAGGTTGCACCACCCTGAAGAAAACTCCCTATATATTTTGAAAGGGGATGGCACCTACTGGTGATCATCATTTTTAGTCTTGTGTTTTCACAGAGAAACTGTGAAGAACATGAGCGCCTAAAAGACTGTGCCTCTTTTTCCCTGGAAATCCTATGGACACATTCTCCAGGAAAATACATTCATCCAGTCATGACAAAATCAAAACATGCAATTTTAATTGTAATGTCCCTTCTAATCTTGCATTTAGCTCAGATTTTTGTGTATTCAAGCAGAAATGTGGTTTTCTTGGGGTACAACAATGCCTATGAATGTATTTCTTCCTACCTGAACTAGACTTAACCCTCTCTAGGCGAGGCAGATTTCTTTTTTATGTGCGTCTGCAGAATCAATCACACTGCCAGTGGCCAGTAAATTATTCTAATGATATCTGTGCAAATAACCATTGACTATCTTTAATTGAAATAACTTGAGCTTAATTGATATTTTCCTGTGTTTATGGCAGCAGCTGGAAGAGACTCTTAACACTGATCTATTATCTTTGCTTTTAACTAGAGAAGCCCGGAAGATTCTGAGCCTGCTGAAGTTCCTCCAGAGACGAAGGTGATCAGCAAAAAAAGTTAGTATCAATAAAAAGATGAGACAAGACAGGAAAATCCTTCAGACTAAGATGGAATTGAAAGTGTGCAGCTGGCTTAGCTCTGTGTTTGCTGTGTGCTACATCACATTGTGTGGTGCCTGGCTACATAATTTAATCTCTGCTTAAAGACCTCCTCAACTGCCAACCCTGTAATTGTGAAGTTCATTAATCTTACGCTGTCCTTGCTTTAGTATTTGCTGTCTCACTGTTGCAATCTATTTTGCTAAAGCCGTCGCTTAAAGGGATATAGTAAAAAATTAATACAAAACATATTTTTATAATTTTAAACTTAGCTCATGCTTTTATTTCTGAAGGAGGTGAAACATTTTTTGTAGGCTTGATATGCTAATATAATTCTGCATTCTTCTTCTCTTACGCAGTGAAACAATAGCCTCTTTAGACCAGTAATGATTTATCACAGGTATGGAATTATAGCCTCATGGTGGCTCTCAGTTTTAGAGCAATCTGTTTGCTTCTGAGAACTTCAAATAACTCCTGTCTTCTGTGCTTTTTTGCTGTTTAGTAAAAATATGAAAACAGAGTATAAACCAAATTTTGCCTTTAACTGTACTTTGTGACCTTGGTTAATTCAGTAGAGTTGCAGTCATTCAGCTGAGGGAATAATATTTTAATTGAAATCAGTTTATTTACTATAATTAACTCCCCTTTATTTTGTGATCTCAGATCTCAGGTCATCAGTTTGATTTATTTAATTGTGTCATTATCTTCTTCTAGGTTCTAATGTTCTCTTCTTGTGGACTTCATTTCCATTTCTGAAGCATTAGAAATCTAGATTTTAATTTCTTCACTTTCACTCCAATAATACACAATCCAGTGCCAGTTTGAATATGACTACATAGTTCATCTCCAGATATTTCTGTTTGGTTCAGTCATCATTACCTGCTAAGCATTGCTAGTGATCTTTGTTTAGTTTAATTTTTCATCATACCTCAGTCTTCCCTCCGTAAATGAAACCTTAGTAGGGAAGGGTGGGAGGTTATTTGGAGGTTTTTTTGGGAATACGTAATTACAAAAGTTTGTTTCATTACAGTTCTTTTAAATAGCTAAGTGCATAAACATACCTGGGTACCTTGCTACTGAGTGAAGTGTTTCTTCCCTGAGACTGAATGGAATCTGCAGGTCTAAGAGAGAAGCCTGACAACTCCAGAACTGCAAAGCTTCACTGTAAATGCCTGTCAAGTAGGACTGCAAAAAGAGTCAGTCACCATAGATAGTCAAGGAGCGACTTAAAAAGCAAGAAACTTTCCAAAGAAAAAGATGTCTGACTGTCCCTCTCTGCATTTGTCCATGCTCATTGTATCAATATCAAAGACCAAAGAGTATCATTTTATATTTGTTATACTTAGTGACACTTTACATTAAGTAGAAATATTTTTTCTGTGTTAGTCATGGAAACATTAGAAAAGATCTATTTATGCATAAATGTTTGCTTTAAACTCTTACTCTAAACTTAAAAGGTGTAGTATATGGCTGAGGTCCTGTGCCCATTAGTTTTATGAAAATTATAGAATAAAATTTGCTATGAGTTCTGATACCCTATTTAAGCAAATATAAAAAAAAAGTAAGATTGTTGGAGAAGAAAAGGCATTGTAGAAATAGTTAACATAAAAAGTTAATAGTTAATAGTTTGTGTTGGAATATAATGCAGTGAGATAATTGCCAGTAACAAAGCTGCTTTGTTACTGAAAGTAAGCTGAAAGTAAAATAAGATAAACATTCAGATTTGTTTATACATGCATCTTCTTAACTTTATGTCGAGTAAATTCACAAAGCTTATATCTGTAATTGCTCCACAATGCTAACCTGATCCCTGTGTTATATTAAAACACACTGGAATGAGTTCCAGTAATCATGATATATCTTCTCCAGCAATCACATACTTCAACAAAACAGACTAATAAGACCTCGGGGCAGGCCCTGGTTTCATCTTTGCCAGTGCTTATTACAAATCACAAACTTAATGTAACACAGCAATCTATTATTTCTATGTAATTCATGCTCTGCACTATTGATTATAAACTGCCCATAGTGTTTAGAAAGAACTGTGCAAACTGGGGACATTCACGTCCGGCTCTGTAAGCTGGCAGCAAAATCTAACAAGCCTGCCAAATCTTCTGAACCCACAGAGCTCCCAGACAACCAGGGAGGATTTTCTGAATATGGTTGTTAGGCTTTTATGTGCTCTATGTGATTTTTATAATAGTCTGAAGACTTCAGTTCTAGCCAGTTTCTGTAAGAAAAATATCTCCCCCGTCACTATAAAATGGTCATCTCCGAGAAACATTACTAGAGTAATAACCTGCTAATAACTCTATTCAGACAGATCAGTGCAGCTTCATGTTTGCTCCTTAGTCTGTCATACTATGTCTATGTGGGGTCACCAAAAGTCAGAAAAATACATATTTAGGGCCCAAATCATGACCCTGCTCCTTCAGGTATGAAACCAAGCCTTTTCAAAGTGTTCTGTCCATTCTGTGTAGAGGGAGGCTGGATGAGTTTCTTTACAGATGTTAGGCAGGCCTGACTGTAAGACTGTGGATAAAATGAATGAAAAAAGTACAGGATGGGGCAGCCAATTATGTGTTGCTAAGTTTATATGTTGAACCTATATAGAACCTTGTTGCTTCTTGAAGAGATTAACTGCCTCCCTGTGAATCTGTTCAGCATTCCACCCAGCTGTCTCTGTTACAGGCTGGGCAGAGAGACTGTCCCTAATTCCCTGGCTTGATTTCAGCACTTGCATCACTAGTAGCACTCTTCCACTCCTGTCAGGTGACATGATGCCATGAACACCCAGTATACTGTTCCACACTAAAACAAGGTAACAGAACAGCATGGGAAAGACAAACAGCCATCTACACCCATGAGTGGTGTTCCAGATGGGAGTACTATGAGCATAACAGCCATTAATTGATTGGAACAAATGTTGGGTATAAGCATGCTGTAACCCTGTACTGTAAGTGATACTCCAAGGCTTGTCTTTCATTTCTATCTTTCACTGTAATACAATTGCATAAAAAAAACAGACCCTGCAAATATTACTCAGTAATAGCAAGCTGTACAGGATTAAAACAATCAGCTCCATGAGACCAAATATTTATCTTCACTATAGCTGTGCAATTCTGTGAGCAATGGTGGAAGAACTCCAAATAACAACTAGGAAGACTTGTGCAAATTTCATCAAATAAAAATGATTGATAGAAAGCCTTAGGATGCTTCATGAGAAGGGACTTAAACCTAACATTTTGTCTAATAGTTGACCTAGTAAGAATAAGGAAGTTATTTCCTGGTATTTGCCTCTCATTTTGAATTGTTCTGGAACCTACTTTTTTTTTTGTTTTAAATGTATTCAAGGAAGTGCGGTAACAAGGACAAATCAGATAAACATTATTTCCCTCTGATTATTATAACTTTTTGTAATGTTTTATGCAAAGTCACCAAAAACCCCAAATCATGTGTAACATAACAAAACTGGCAATATCTGTTTGGGTTAATACTGGGATTTTTATCTGTTTGTTTTTCTTTTTCAAGGTAAAAAAATCAGCTTGTTGGCAATAATGGTTCTGGTGGGTGACAGTCTTCACAATTTTGCTGATGGCTTGGTAATAGGAGCAGCATTCTCATCCTCAACAGAAACAGGTGTCACAACGACTGTTGCTATTTTATGCCATGAAATTCCTCATGAAATGGGTAAGAAATATATGTGTGTATTTCTCCTTATTAACTTTGCATTTCCAGGTTTCCCAAAAAGTTCTTTCCTGTATGACATTTGGGAGAATTCTTGCTTATAGCATCATGAATTACAGTGTTACTGTGTGAGACTGATACTTTCTTTGCCCTTCACAAAAAGTAGAGGAGGCTTCTGCACTCATTACTGGATGCCTTCCCACTTGACCTTCTCCAGATGCAAATGACATCAGGTCAGGAGTGACCTGTTATTCTTATGGGTACACACACAAAAAATAATAAACGGTGAACAAGACCCACGTGTGTGTGATGGCCATGCCTGACACAATGGGCTATCCAAGAGTTTCAATATGCAGCAGAGCTATTTAAGCAAGTATTCCTCTTGCTACCTTCATCCCTGCTGCTAATCAAGAACAATAAGATAATAAAAGGTGTATGAGCTATTTTACTAGTGGACAGGACAGGAGAATTGTTCTGTTATATATTGCCCTTGACTGACTTTTTCTGGTAAAACTTCCAGCATGGCTGAAGCTGCTCCTGACACTGTGTTGATGAATGTTTATAAATTGGGAAGTTTGATATGAGAACTGCAGGTTCTCATTTCTATCATTAGATGACTGAAGACTTCATGTGCTATGTAGAAAACTCCTCCAAACAAAAGGTGGGATGGAGGATTGCTGTAAAACTGGTAACTCTTGTTTGCATAGCAAAGCAAATTGAAATGCTTGACAGTTACTGTTGGATCTCAAGAAACCAGAGTTTTTGAGCTTTCTGTGCTTCCAGGCACAGACACCCTGGAAAATACTACTCTAAACCTAAAACCTTAAAAAAGACTTGTAAATATAAATAATAAGTTAAAAATCACAAATGTATAGTAAATTAAATGTGTAAGTTTTCACTGAGTGATAGGTTTTAAATTTAAATTTTTTACAGTATAGTGGTAGTTAAAGAACAAAATAAAAAATTTTAAGTAGTGTCTTTTCTTCTTACTCATCTTCTTCTCTTCCTTCTTCTTCATGGAACTTAAGTAGTAACCTTTAAATTAGTCAGTCAAAAATCACTCTAAAGGTCATAGAAATCTGTTACTGAATCAAAAGTATAAATAATATAAATGTTAAACCTATATTAGTTTGTTTAGCTTTAAAAAGCCTTAAAGCAAACTCATCTGTAACCATTTTTCCTACTTCTAGCAAAGAGCTGAAAGTGCTGTTGCATGTTCTGTAATTTTTTAATAAAATATAATAAACATCCAAGTCCAAACACGAAAAACTGTCTCAATCGCCTTTCTAATAATCCTAGCTCCAAACAAAAACAAACAAAATTAATAACAAACCACTAATTAGTAGTGCAAAGCCCAGCACACACTCCTACACAGTGTGTCCTCCAAAGACACTTTCTCAGTTTCTGGGGAGTAGTGCCCCAGTGTCAAAGTGACATTTTTACAATAATAGAGTAAAATTTTTCTAATTTTCTAGTTGTGGCCTGTTATGAAATCTGCTATTTTAGAAGAAAAATCTGTGATGGGATTCTGATGTACAACTTACTCCAATTGATTAGGACAGAAATCTGGGATTAAATTCAAACTGGGATCACAACTGAACTCAGTCTGGCATAGATTACTCTGACTTGCAGCACCTGTAAAACACTCAAAGACCATGCTGCAACTATACCCACTAGATTTGAACTGGCAAGCTCCCAGTGGAGAAAGATTTAGAAACTCTGGGAAACCATGTGGCTTCACTTTTGCATGTATTCAAGTTGGAAATGGAAAATGTCACAGAACATAGAGAACTAACAGAAAGCCACTCCTCAGTACTGTATGCTATCTTTAGGAACAGCTAAACAAGTATAAGTCAGTATGACTTTTTTGTTGTTTTGAGATTTTTCTTTCATATAGGACAAGTTTATAACTAATTCTACAGAATTATAAAGGCAGCCCTCCATCATTCACTATCTTTGTGCACATTTTAATTATTTTCTTTCATATTTTATTGCCAAGAGCCTTCAAAATACATTTATCAGCTGAATAATAAATGTTCTTTTTCTCTATGCAGGAGATTTTGCTGTGCTGCTAAGTACAGGGCTCCCCACGAAGATTGCAATTTTGATGAATTTTATAAGCGCACTAACAGCATTCTTAGGACTTTATATTGGCCTTTCTCTATCGACTGACCCATCCATTCAAAACTGGATCTTTACTATTACAGCTGGAATGTTTTTGTATTTATCTTTAGCAGAAATGGTGAGAACTTCAGTTTGTTTTTATATATTCCTTATAGCATAGCCACATCAGAGAAGAGTGTCAGACAAATGCAGGGGGATGAACTTGGAGTGAGAAAGAGCTCATAGGCTTGTTGAGAAGAGCATATTGTCTGCCCTGTGTGTGTACAGTGCTTAGAAAAGTAATTTGTTTTTCTTCTATGTCACTCTCATCCTAGGTGTCATTATAATGAAAAGGGGAAATAAAGACTATTAAGAGACTAAAATAAGAGAAAGGCATAATGGACTTTTAGAATATTTTTTAAAAAATCTTTTAAAGACTTTTAAACAATGTATTTTTATTTATTTAATAAAACATATATTTGAACCTTCAGGGGATTTTAAGATCTTGAAAAAACTGGTTATTTTTTCTTCTTCTGCCCATTTCTTTATATATTTTTCACCCGTTGTTTAAATGCAAATTAGCTGTTTCAGAACTAAAATGTAAGATGCTTATCCTGAACACTTCCTTTCTGTCCTAGGGAGGTTTCAGTTAGCTCTCAAGCAATAAAAAAGCCTTCAGATTACCTCAATGTTTTAATAGTTGCCCAATATTTTTCATACTCCCAGTTCAATAGCAATGATCTCTCTACAGAAAAATCAAGTGTGAAGGTAGGAGGAAGGTCTAAGGACTGAGCAAAAATGTGGAGCAATCATAGCTCATGCAGATGCCTCAGGCTGCATAATTTATTGAAGAGATGGATAACTGTTACACTTGTAGTGATGCAGAACTTAAATGCCTGCACAGCTTTGTCACATGGCTCTTTACCCATCATGTGTTGATGTAAAGTTTCTTGCAAGCTCCTCCAGAAAGGTGGAATGTTTTGAGAGAGTAGATCAAGAGGGAGGGGAAAAAAAGTCTCTTCATAAATGATTACTTTGATTTTTTCCCAGGGCTATCTGTCTCTCCCTTGAGTTCATTACCACTTTATGCCTGAGATGCTCTTTAACAGGTTCAGGCAACATACTTTAAACCTGATATGCCATTCCAGTATTATAACCTATTTAAAATTCTATTTACAGTAATTGATCTTGGGCCTTGGTAACATTTTAGTCTATTTTTGCTATTGTAAGTAAAGTAAAATGAACATTAAGTTCACCTAAGAGCTTAAGAGGGAACTGCCAAAGGATTGTGGATGTGTCAACAGTCCTGACTGAGGTAGTAAGTAACAGACAAGAACACTGTGTACCAAGTTTCATCTTGTTCTGACAGAGAAATTTGGAAGTGAGGCTCCCTACCAACTGTGTAGGCATGGTTTTACTAATGGGGTTAAGAACAATGTACACATATTTTTCCTTCAGTGTAGGATCAGCATCCATCAGGGATCCACAAGCTCCTAGAACAATACCATCTTTTTCCCTGAGTCTTCAAAGCAATGTGCCAGCTGTAAATCCCAAGAGAAAATATAGTTCCAGGCAGAGACAGGGACATATTTTCCCTTGTTCTCAGCTTGTGATCATAATCTTGGTCTTGATGTGAAAGGAAGAAAGAAGGGAGAGAAAGGGAAGGAACTTATTTCTCTCAATCCCTTTTATTAATAAGACTCTAATCAATCTTCTCTGCATTTTCTCAAAATATCTGCTATTGGGTGGATCACTTGTTTGTCACTGTCAAATATTGCAGGAATTATTTCGTTTAAAAATTATTTATTAGCACTGCAAAAAAATTATTTATTAGCACTGCGGGCTACATACATAAATATGAATAGTTTGGTATGTTTGTATAGTACATCTCAAGAGAAAATGATACATCTCAAGTCAAAATGAGCCATTCTTTATGTATTTTCCTACTTTCTGCACAGAAATAGGCTCTATTCTCTGCTGCACTCTCATCTACAAACAACAGTAATTGGTGCTCCTGCCGATGGTGTACAAACACTTAATAGTACAAAAAGCTTGACTATAATTTTCAGTATTTGTTTTATGGGCTTTCACATTTTCATGTGCTTGTCAGAATAGCAGTTAAAAAAATGAACAGCCTCACTGGTTTCTGCACTGAGGAGCATTGAGGGGTGTGAGTGGAGGTTTGTTGACAGAACAGCACTGTGAGACTGCCACCACAGACAAAGTAGCACAAATCTACTTCTGTGGTTAATCAAAGGTTCTTCATTTCTACAAATGGATTTGTAACTCCATTAGCAAGCCGGGTAGACTAATAATTTCAGAAACTGAATAAGGGACAAAAGAGAAAATCACTTATATCCATCATTTTTCACCAAGAATTTATGCAAAACTGAAGTTTACTGAATAGTCTGACTAATTTTAAAAATGTTTTCAATTTTGAAGATAAGGGAGTAGTTTTTAAAGTGATTTACTGGACTGTTGCAGTGCAGCAGCCAGGCCACATGTGCCCATCTTCGTAAGAATTCTTTTTTAGCCAGTACATGCCTGAGAGCCTCTCATGCCTTCTTTCAGCATGCTGCTTCCTATTTCTTCTTATCTTTTGTGCACTCATGATAACACGAGCTGGAGTGGAACAGAGCAGTCCCTTGATTAGCAGTACCTCTTTTGCCTCTGACAGACTTGAAGCATTAGCAAGTGTGATAGCTTCCAACAGCTTGGATGTGGTACTACATTCCCTTAATTTGTGGAGTGGTTTGCATCTGCCAGTTAAATGGGCTTATGCTTCTTAAACAACAAGATTCTCTCTGCTATACCACATGCCTTTTTTGTTCAGAGAGAGTTGAGTGACCATAGCTGATGTTGTGACAGCAGCCATTTTATTTTAACAGATAAGCAGGGATGTCACGCTAGGTATGGCTATAGAAATGGCTTGTGTGTTGATTACATGCACATAGGTTAGATGGAGTGAGCAGATGTCAGCATTGGACATGGAAGGGGTACTACTTCCTAATTCCTTTTGAAAACTCTCTTAGGAACCGACTGTGTATGTTTGTAGCTCCTAAATTGTCACTGACAGCGATAAATAAATTGTCACTGACAGCAATGAAAATTCAATTTTGCAGTGGGAGGGGAATATTTTCCTGTTTGGACAACTTTTCACTCAAGCACTGTGGAAGAGGAAAAAAAGAGACTGATTATAAGGATAAATAAGAAAGAATAAACATCTAGACTGGAACTCTGGATTCAGACTAGGTCTTAATTAGCAGTTTTTACTTATTTACCTGATCACTTAAAACTGTCAGTTCAGATTTTGATTTACATCAGAACTTTGAGGTGTTTACAGTTGCTTTAGATTAAAAGTTTCTGATTATCTTTAAACACTGATCAAATATAACTGCATTAGTTTCTGTACTGTAATTTAACCACTGCCTGGTTGTAATGAAGATCCAGGGCATTTGGATTTCCCTGATATTTTCAGGAAAAACTTTAAAGTTGAGGCAGATTTTTCAGCACACTTTTGTTTTGGGCCCATACCAACTTCCAGAGAAAGAAGAATGCAGAAGCAGCAGTCCCAGAGACCCCCCTCTGACAGAGGGAAGGACAAGCATAGCAAACACTCCCATTAACCTCCTTGGTCAGCACCACTCCACTGTCTCCCAGTGGCTGCTGCTGTTACAGCTACTGCAAACAGCCTCCAAGATGCATAGGAACTCAGTAGTTTTATTCAAGCACAGAAAAAAAACGCACAACCAGAAACAGAGGTCAGCACCAGACTATTGCTTTGTATTTATTTCCAGAACTGATGTGACAGTATTAGCAGTCATCAGTGATTCCCCTGAATAAAGCAGAAATATTAAGAGAATTTGAGCCTGAGGCATCATGTTTGCAAGCTCTGTTTAGACACATATTTAGTTTAAACCTTTGATAAAATACAGTGTGGAGTGAAAGGTCAATGCAAGTAGCTTTTATTAGGGTTATAAATAAGTGTTGCTCCATTACATGATTTAAAACTCACAGAGAAAAATACTAAACATTATTTTTTTCACGAATATTTTAAAAGTCCTGTTTTCTACTTGAACATTTACTAAAACTCAAGCAAATAGGAATGTTGCCAGTTATTTCAGAAAAAGCATGATTGACTCTAAATATAGTACTGAAGCAAAAAATACTACAACTAGTTTATTCCCACAAAAGGAAATCACTAATTTTCCTAAATAAGCATTTCCTTGCAGACAGATGTATAAAATTACTACAAAATATTGAGAAGTTAACAAATTTCAGAATCTTATTTATAATTGTCAGTGCTAATGAAAGAACCAAAGTGGATAGAATTTGATTAATTTAAATATTTTGCTGTCAAGATCAGCTTTGTCAAAATGTACAGAAAATGCTACACATTAATAACTATAGTCAGAAGCTCAGCATTTTGAAAGTTGCTTTTTTTTTAAATTAAGTTTGCCTTATTTTCCCATAACTTTTTTTCCCACAGATGAATGTGTCTGGCTCTCATTCTGCTGTCTTATTCTTTTTTTAGCTTCCTGAAATGACTCACATTCAGACACGGCGACCCTGGTTGATGTTTCTCCTACAGAACCTTGGATTACTATTAGGCTGGCTTTGTCTCTTACTTTTGGCTGTATTTGAACAGAAAATTAAAATATAAGTTTTCTGTTGGAAATCTCAAAGTACCACTTATGACAGTGGATAGCATTATTCACAATTTTGTCATGTCTGCCATAGTGATATGTAAATTAAGTTGCTGGGATTTTATATCTGAACAGTAGATAACTATTTTACTTTATTAACTTATTGTTCAGATTTTTGTAATTATTTTTTTTGTAAACATGAATGTTTAGAATTATGTTTTATTTGTTACTGCGTTTACCAGATCCCATGCTCAAACTCACAGGAGCTTTTAATTAGTTTTTATTGAGACTGTTCTAGTTGAATGCTCTAAGTGATCTCTGCCAGTCTGATTGAAGAAAAGAATAAAACACTTTTATATGCAATAATTAAAGTGGACTAACCATATTTGAACAGTTTGAATACAGAATGGTTTTTTGCCTTTTAGAACAAATAATTATTTATTTAAATCTAAAATTCGTAACAAAGCTAAACTGCTAAATGGCATAAAGCAATCTCATAAAGTCTGCACTTTTTACTTTGTCAGCATAAAGATTCTCATCAGTTGCATCTTACTGGTCCACTGTGGCAGGAAAAAATGGAAAGTGTAGATGTTGAAGTTTATGATACAGAAATTTGGGAATACTCTTTTCCAACTACAATACAGTTTTTCATCTGTGTGAAGGAACCTGTGACAGTCAAGCACTGGACTTTTTGCATTATCTCACCTCTGATAGTTCTTATAGCAACTGCTTATGAAGGATTATAAAAAATATGTTTAAGTTGCTTTTTCCCCACTTCCAGGCTCCACAAATGAAGGGATTTTTTGACCCAAATGTTGCTTCTGAGATGTCATATTCAAGAAACACTTGCCTTCCTGTCAGCAATTAGCTTAACCATAGATATGTGATATGCATTGTGGAAAGAGCTTTTTCAATTGTCTAGAATTTGTGTAGCCTCACTGCAACTCCTCCCATCCTGAGTGATTTTTGTGTAATTAGTCCTCTTGATTTCAAGGTAATTCTGCACAAGTTGAAATGATTCATATAATTTAGTTTTGCAGAACTGGGTCTGAAACAAATATACAAATTCTGTCCTGATTCTGATGTGATGAGCAGCTTCCAGGAGGTATTGAGCAACACTCAGCTGTGTGATTTCAGCTTCTTACATGCTTTCAATTTCTGGTGCAAGGACTTCTCCCCTACCTTATTTATACTTTTTGTATGAGAACTAAATTTTGTTCTTTCTTTCTGCTCTGATGAGCTGTGGTAATAGGGAGAGCAAGTTACAGAACAGACATGTATTCTTTATGAAGCAACTAAAAGTTTTCTTTTCTTTGGCTGAATTCTGTCTTGAAATATCTCTGCATTATGACACAACATGACTGTCTCACAACGTGTCCTGTGTTTATTTGATAGCTCCTAGTGAAGGTACAATTATTCTGGAGGATACAGTCTACTCTCCTACAGCAGACTGTCAAACCTGTTAGCTCTCAAAAGCTTCATGGACACCATACTAACTTACCAAAATAGAAAGTGAAAAAATTACTGAATTTCACTGTTTATGATAGCTCACACTCATGGGCTTGTGAACCTTTAGTCAACCACTGACTAACCTTCAGGGGAAAAAAAAAAACAAACGTAGAAATAATTTTAAAAGTAGATATGCATTCATTTTCAGTGCCTGTTAGTTATGAGAATCTGTAGCAAATACCCCTATGCAAATCTAGACAAACTTAGACATACCTTCAGAAACCTCATCCCAAACAATTTATCCAAGGTAACACAGGAAGTCTCTATCTGGCAGGGGGGTGAACTGAGCTCTTATTAAGGACCAAAGTGCAATCCTAGCTTCTTTTATTTAGGTGTGCAAATATTCCGATTGCTTTTTATGCTGATGAACTTTGAAAGGTGAGTTGAGAAGCCATGTCTAATGGTTCTGTTTTCAAAGTTTACATTTTTTTCTTGGAGCTTGTGCTTGATTTTATTAAGGTAATATTTTTAAAAAGTGGTTTCTCAGTATTTCATCTGTTTGTATTGGCACCGAGTCACTTCATGACCTTCAGCTGTGACAGTCAATTCAAGCAATAGCAGGGCATCACTGGACGTAAGCAAAATCTATTCTTGTATCAGATGGTGCAAATGAATATTGGAAACATTAATTATTTCAAAGAGAAGAGTTACCATAATTTGAATGCTTATGTATGCCTAATGTTTGCTTCCATGGAAAACAAGATTATTAATATGATCATGTTTTGGTAATGTTATTGTATTCTGAAATATTTGTCTACTATTTATTAATGTGTCTGAAAGAGGGCAAGTAATTTCTGGCAGTGTGTACTTTAAAGTTGCATAGGAGCATAGGTTTCCCTCCAGATATGTTCTGTGAATGTATTGTATCCACACTCATTAAGAAAATGCAATCTTTTGGCTAAATATGCTTATCAGGCATCTTGATCACATTTAACAACCAAATGTATTTATACAGTGTCTACCACAGGCACAGATATGTTGGTCAGAAAGCCACAGAGCTCTTTGGCTTTTGTGGTATTTGTCAGTAAGTGAGAAATGGTTCTATGACCGTTTTGTCCTGGTGTCAAACCTGAGCACCTGAAGTCTCATCCTCATATGAAAGTTTGAATTCTTGTGGCATTTAGAACTTATCTCAGTACTTAAGGTTAGTGCTTCTGCTGTAAATTTCTTTACATTTGTGTCTTTAAAAAGATAGTGAAGGTGGAGTATTACCACATGTAAATCAAGACCTCTAGCCTTACAGAGGGCTGGAAACTGGTCCTTTAGGTCATTGAAACAGAAAACTAAAGAACTTTTACACCAAAGAGATTCGCCTGTAGATTTCATCATTATAGTCAATGTTCTCTAAAAATTCCAAGAAAAATAATAGAATATGTTTTTGTGTCCTTACAAAAGACAAGACTCTGCACAAGTTTTCTTACGATGCATTCTCTTTTAGTTTGTTTTAAATCTGTAGAGTTTGTCCACAGAGATTTGAAACAGACCTGTTTTTAAAGCCAGGTATATCTTTTTGTTGCTTCAAACCTAACAGACAGAGAGCATAATATGCCAATGTTTTCATTGAGTCAAATCCTGAGTAAGGACTGCAGAACTTCATCACTTGCAGCCCTTAAATCAGGACTAGGTTTCTCTATAAGAGATGTGCAATTACTCAAACAGATGTTATGTGCTTGATGGAGAGATTACTTGGTGAGGTTTTACAGCCAGTCAGGCAGTTCTAACTAGATAATCATAATGCTCCTTTGAAACTTTAAATACATTAATCTATAGATAAAGGATTTTTTCTGGAAGAAGCTGTTTAGCGTTTCTCCCTTTCATCTATTCTTAGTTTTCAGGCACTTAAGATGAAATGATCTTGCTTTCCAACACAGAAAACTAGAGAGAAAATGAAAGGTTTAAATAATTTGTTTGCTAAAGTATTTTTTCTTGGAAGTTAGATGGCAGAGGGCCTCACAAAGAATACTTCCAATTCCAAACTACCAGCACTCCTGAGAGCTGACCTTGTACCTCTCTTTTCTGTATATGTTATGCATTATCCAGTGACTCCTAAGATAAATAGTTCCTTCTTTGCAGTCAGTTATAGTAATGCCCTCAGGTTTCTGGAGCTCATCTGCATGTTTTAAATACTGCCGTCTTTTACTGTATTTTAATACAGCCATCCTATACTGTATTTTATGCTGTAAGCATGAATGTGGCATTTTCTCCAGAGACAGAGAAATTCCTTTGTCATATAAGAAAATGTAGTTTTGGTATTTACCTTTGATTTGTTTTTCTATGACCCTGCCATTGCACTTGATAAAGCGAATTATCATTGTAACAGTTTTAAACAGGTTGATATCTGTCTGATGTATGGATTAGGGCTGATACCTTATCAATGTTCCTAGCTTTTTTTTTCTTTACTGTAACCTTTTGTCAAGCCTTTTTTTCATTTTAAAAATAAGCTGCCTTCTAATGTGAGTGTACCTGTAGGAATGTGACTACAGAAAATACAAGCAGTAGTTGCACAATGGCTTTAATCAAAACAAAAAGTCCTGCTATTTATTTTACTAGACCCACCTACATTCCCTTCTCCCCAAAAGAACAAAAAATCCCCACATGGAGCTGTTGCTCTGGGTCACGTAGGGGAATGTAAGAAGTGCCTCTTTCCTTTTATGTGCCTGATAACAGGAGCGAGCCCGGCGGGAGCCCCCGCACAGCCGCCGGGACGCATTGCAGCCCCGGCCGAGCTCCCGTGGGCGGCAGCGCCCTGCAGCATCCCGGGGCAGGGACAGGACCGGGACGGCTGGTGCCAGGGACAGGACAGGGACAGGCGGGCATGCCGAGGGGAGCCGCAGGGTGGCACTTGGGCTCTGGAGCCGGAGGATCCAAGGGTTTACAGTGATGTCTCTCACCCTGCAGCAGCTCACTGCCGGGCACGCTGGTTCGTGCTGCCTGCTTTGGGAGTGAAAACTACTGTGAAAGCGATCCCCCGTGAGTGCGGGCTCCCGCAGGGCAATAACCCGCAGGACCCCAGCAGGCAGGGTGACCCCGGGGACTGCCAGGGAGCTCCATCCATCTCCGCTACAGCCGCAGGGCACGCACACGGAGCGCGACGCGGCACTGCCTCTGTGCCAGGGTCTCTGCTCTGACACTGCCAGAGAGCATTAGGCACAGGATTACCTGGCAACCTAAATCTGCCTAGCAACCATTTACATATTGGCCCAAGATAATGCCGAGCAGCTCTAACGCAGTGCCATAGATGTGTCTATATGTGACATCGTTTTGTTCCACTGCAGCTGGCTGGGAAACACTCCTTCTTTTCCTAGGGGCCAGAAGAACCTAATTTGACCCATCCAAGAGAGGTGACAAGAGATATGCATAGGGAAATAGACTAGCCAATTACTATGACATATTCCAGTCTTAATTTTAGATCACACCAAATTGTCCTCCATGGACTGTCACGCTGCAGGGTGGGCAGGAGGACAGTGCTCTGTTGGGTAGCTGCCCAGGCTGTCCTTGTCAGGGTACAGGGTACAGGTGAACAGCAGCCATAGCTCAGGAAGCCTCTTTTTAGCTTTTCTGGCAAGGACTTTCTAGTGTTTGCCCTTCTACCTGGTATGCAAATACCATAACGCATATGATATAGGCTGTTACCTGTTCTTGTCCACCACCCATGAGAACTGTTTTGGAAAGGTTTTTGTGTTGCCACAGTTTATTTCTTCAGAAAGGAAAACAGAATGTTGGAGAATTAATTGAGAATCACGCAGAAGGAGATATTATTATATACACAGTGATACCAGTAATGCAACCCATTTTTGGGGAGACACTGCTGTAAGTACTGAGCACAAACAGAAGTCAGTCATCTTTTGATTCTATACTGAAGTGTGTTGGTGTTGTCTTGGTGGTCTTGGGTGGTTTTATCACTAACAATTGGTAGATTGCCCTAGTTTCAGGACTTCAAAGGCCATCTACATATCCCTGTGCAAAGGCATAGTATGAGCTCTGAAAGAGGAGTACACTTTTTGACTGACATCCCAATCCAGAAGGGGGTGGGTGTTGAATTTAAGTTTACAACCTAATGCCAGCTATATGCATGGTACAGTGACTCAGGAGCAGGTAGCTATAATTATCAGCAAGTTTAAAAAGTTGTCAATGGGCAATATACACCTGGTGGTTCTGTACGCCCAGGACAGCACAGCAGCACTCAGGAAACATCCACACTGCACTATAGCCATAAATGCAATTCTTTTCCCAGGTACTATCCACATGAGAAGTCCCATGCATGTTAAAATCCTTTCATTACACACTCCAGAACATCGCCGATATAATTTTTTGTGCACTTTGCACAAGGTTTCAGAGAAAAAGATAAAATGGACAATAAGGTCTCTTCTGTAATATGGCAAAAAACTGAACACAAGTGGTAACACACTGTAAATTGCACACTGATTCCTCATCCTGCAAAACAAAAATCCTCACACATGCAAAACATCTCCCTTTTCACTTTGAGACAAACAGGGCAAAACTGATACAGAACAGGAAAGCCAGAACAAGAAACTGTCCAAGAGAAAGTTCTTATAGATGTGTAAAATATATAGGTGTAAATGGCAAAACAAACAACAAATACATAAATAATTACTCTCTTCTCATTGCAGTACCTTCTTATTGCCAAACACAAACCCCACACAATTCTCCCAAATGTTGCTGAAAAATATTGTGGCCAAGAAGTCAAGTTTTAGCACTGCAAATAGTTCATATATTACAAAATAGATTACTTTTAATGACTCTTAAACTTGAGGCAGGCATTGAAAATATGATCTATATATTCATAGGCATATAGCTTGGAAAATACATATTCATGGTTGATGAAATCAGTGTAATTTTGTGCACAGGAGGTAAATTCCTTCTCAAGTAATGAGAGGGAAAAAAGAGTATGAGAGCATAGTCCATTTTCTATCATTTCCTACTACCATAAAACCTAGTTTTCAAATTGGCTTTTTGTACTTGCAATTAGCAAGAATATGCCATTTGTCTGGACAACAGAGTAGCTGAATATCTGATGTATCTGGCATTATTAGGGTAGACTAAGAAAGCACAATTATTTGTAAATTCCTTTCGTAAATTCCTTTCTAGCATGTAATATTTTAACACACCATCAAAATTCTTAGTTGGAGTGCAAACAATTAACCCTTCATTCTTGACTGTGATTCCTGCTCATGGAACTGTTTTCTAGACGTAATATTTAACTTGAGTGAAGTGGCTTTTTCTGTTTCCTTCCCTTTCTCTCACTTAATTTCTCACACCAATATAATACCTGCTTTCTGTTAAGTTTCAGTTTTGGTGAAGAAGACCTGATTTTTTTACAGACATTTCATTACTATAGGGTGTGTTGGATCCTGGGCAGAGAGAGTTCAGAAAGGGTGGTTTGAATTCTAAGGAACTGTAAACAGAGCAAGAGGTTCCTACAACTTTTTTTTGGTTGGTTTGTTCCTTGAGGATTTTTAACTTGTTGGTTTTATTTTGCTATTAGAAAGTATACTCCAGTTTTAAAAGAAAAAAAAAAGGAACTACTAAAACCCAACAAAATATTTAAATGTCAAGGTGCAAATACCAACACTGGTATTCACCGGTTTACATTAGACTGCAAGTGATCAGGTCTTCTGCACATCTACAATCACTCTTTTAAAGCTATTGCTTCCCAGCTGAGACATATTAGCTGACCTTGGCCATGTGCCTAATGTTTTGAAAATTCTGAGTAAAAAAATTGCTAACCACTTTCATTTCTACAGCCTACTAGTATTGCAGATGAAGACACAGAAAAACAGTTTCTAATAATGGATAAATATTGGATTCAGGCAATGTTAACTGAAAATTGCTGATGACTTGAAGTAGATATGTACTTGCAACACACTCTTGCAGTTTATAGTTCTGGTATGAATGTAAACTATAGCAATAACAAGAGTTGCTTTTGAGTATCTTGTATTGATTTCAAGTAAGAAATATTCCATACTATTCCCTTCAGAATCCACAACACAAAAGGTTTCTCAGACATTAAAAACAAACTTTCAGGTCCCTGGCTTTCTCACAAATTACATTTTTGTGTGTTCAATGTAGCTATTTGAATAGTAAAAAGGCCCTTTCCTGTCTTCTGCACTTTTGTCCTACTTGTTTCAGAAACAGCCACCTTTTACAAAGAATTGCCAAGCTTGTTCCCCAGGGAAATTGGTGGTTCACATGGTAAGACACACAAAGTTTTGGCAGAAGAGACATTTACATTCACTATTTTCATGGTAACAAAATAGCATCAGATGTCAGACTCAAGACTTTGCTCTCTAATGCTCTTAAAATAAGTGAGACTTTGCAGCATGTAAAGAATAAACCACTTCTGAATTCTCATGTTTTTGGTATTCTATTGGCAAAATTTTACTAAAATCAGTAATTTCTGCTTCATGCTATTTTAAACAAAAGACAACACGGGCTTTTGAATTCTTCATAACAAAACTCCCAATTCTGCACAGTCCCTCTGTTACTGAGATCTACATGATAAGGAGATCATCTGTAATCCAGCTGGCAACCAGCACTGTTTCTCAAGTACTGAAAGTTCCTAGGCAGTATGTTTGATGAAAAACACACTGCATGTTCATTTATCCCCTATGTCTATTTAAAATCTGAGATATAAACATCTCTACTACAGACCAACTCAAAAACCCTATATCTGGTTTACATCCTTCAGTCACCGCAAGGACACTTCATTAGCTAATCCATTCTGGAACTGATTTTTAACAAAATAAAAGCAAATTCAATTTGTTAAGTTTAACCAGATCATGTAATACCCTTCCAGTAAATCTACAAGCACAGTTTTAGCTGCCTTGTGTTATTGTTTTCTGGTGACAGATAGGCTGCTGCAAATACTTCTACCATAATTAATCTGCTCCAAGGGAAAAAAAAAAAAAAAAAAAGAGAAAAAGGTTGAAAGTAAACTTCTAAATTACTTGGTACTGCACCCTACGGTGTGAATTGGTCCTTGCATCTTTGAGGTCTATGAATGTAAGACAAATAAGACAAAACAATTTCCCATGCAGTGAAAGGGAAGAAGCAGTGTTTGATATGTCTGTGATGCCACATAATAATCATCAATAGTAATGTAACAGTTTTGGCACTAGTCTGCTTGTCTTTGCCTGTTGGCTACATCTACTCTTTTCACTCTAATTATACAGTGTTCCATATTACCTACTTAAATGTGAGAATAATCAATCAAGCTCTCTCAGGGAAAATCTAATGAAGAGGAGAGTTCCTTCACAAATGCGATTTTTTCCATTTCTCGTCTCTCACATTATCTCATCAGCTGAATTCTGCAGAATGGTAAGGAAATTGAAAGAATTTCTGCTAGAGTTCAACAGAAAGCTCAAAACATGGGGATTTCCAAGCAGTTTTAAGCAGCGTCTTTGGATACTTCAGGTAACCCCTAGGGCTTGTTAAGTTTGTCAATTTGTCTATCAGTAGTTAGATACAGAAAAAGAAACTTCCTCAGCTCTGTAGTCTTATCTTTGTACACGACTTTGTAAGGGAGCACAAAGGCAGTAGGATAGAAAAGAATTGTCTGTGAAAAGCCACAAATATCTGCACAGAAATTACCTGTTTCTAGGTATGGCTAATGCAAAAGGTAGCAAAATTTATTAATCCTACCTTTTTCTCTAGAGATTAGAGGCCTTGGAGATTGCAAGAATAATCCAGTCTGGATAGAGAGATTTGGATGTAATCCTCTCCTGACAGTGCACACATTTTCTAGCAAAGATCTTCATCTGATCACTCCTCTCTGTTAGAGATTGGTTGAAGGAGGCTATTCTGCCAGGTTGTAGAAATGTAATTGCAGATCAGAATACTCAAAAACTAATCCAAAACTAGTTAATCCTATTTACAGAGACTGTTTGTGCATTTTGTCCAGGGCCTACTGTTTCTTGGAGCAAAGACTAGAATCCCAAAGTGATAAATTGGTCACCAGGCTGAGGAGTAAAAGCCAAAGAGCTGAGGTGGGCAAACACCTCTGGAGATTCTCTAGTCCAGACACCCTAGCTCAGAGCAGGCTCAGCTAGACAAGGTTTCACACAGTCACATCCAGCTAAGTGTTGAGAATCTTCAAGGATGGAGACTGCACAGCCTCTCTGGGCAACCTGTGCCAGTGCCCAGTCACCCTGTTCTAATTTGTGCACTTCACCTCTTGTCCTGTCACTAAATGCCACTGGGAAGAGTCTGCCTCCATGTTCTGCACAAGAGTTTAACTTCAAGCATCCATACTCATGGATGGGATGCCCCCAAGCCTTCTCTTCCTGAGGCTGAACAGTCCCAGCCCTCTCAGCTTCTCCTCATGTAGCAAATGCTACAAGCCCTTAAGCATCTTCATAAAATTTGCTGGCCTTGTATTTCTGTGTGTTTCATGTCCTGGGAAGTTCAGCACTGGGCCCAGCACTCCAGGTATGTCTCATCAGACCTGAGTAGAGAGGCAGTGCTGGCAATGCTGACAGACAAGCTGGACATGAGCCAGCAACCTGTCCTTACAGCACAGAAGGGCAAAAGTCTCCTTTGCAAAGCTGATTTCCAGCTTGATCCCAGCCTCTACTGATGCGTGGAGTTATTCCTCCCCAGGGGCAGGACTTGGCATTTTGACTTTTTGAACTCGATGAGATTCCTGTTTGCCAGTTTCTCCAGCCCATCAAGATCCCCCTCAATGGCAGCACAACCCCCAATTTTGTATCACCTGCAGGTCACATTCCTTCTTTTCTTTTTCTCTAATCTACTACCTTAAATTAATTCCTGTGGAGTTCTTAAGAGAACAGAGGAGTGTCATGCCTCAGAGCTGCCAGTAAGTGTGATGTAAGCACAGTCCTTTGGGGAGTAGGAGACAGGGATCTCAAGCTCCTCCTGACAAAAGCAACAAGGCAATATCCCCAGCAACGTTCTTCACACATTAGATATCTTGCCTAAGAATAGGGATCTGTGTTTTTCTCTCAACCATCTCTGGAAAGGCAGTGATCATATTTTTGGTCAGAGGATAGTTCACAAATTAGGCAATTTTGAAGCATGTCTTGGCTGGGCCCTAGAAAATTCTTAATTTGTAGG
The DNA here is from genome assembly GCA_013397075.1 of Rhabdornis inornatus. NCBI lineage: Eukaryota > Metazoa > Chordata > Aves > Passeriformes > Rhabdornithidae > Rhabdornis > Rhabdornis inornatus. Next base: position 436,761 of record VWZS01009562.1, read on the forward strand.
TCTTGAATCCTTGAGAGATAACATTCTGAATTGCTCAGACTGTAACAGAAGCTGAATTTAGGGAGCTTACCAATCAAATTGAGTTATTTAACAAGTTTATGTAACTCTGAAAGTTATTCATGTATAGCAACTTTACCCTGATTTTGTCCTTTCCATCCAGCCTAATAGAGTTCCAAGAGCATGCAATATTCTCTGTTAAACTACTGCTACAGACTCTGGAGGTGGGAAAAGAACGAGATGAAACAGATATTGCATATTTTATTCTAACTCTCCCAGCCAGTCCACATCCCTGCAAATTAGTACAACTTATGCTATATAAAAACCACTAGAGCTACAGATTTATATGTTAAAAGTTTAAACAAGTAAGTGTTTTTGAAAAATAAAAAGTGCAAACTCTACTTACTACCATTTTCATTTCTGCCAAAGCTATGTCAATACGTGAAGTACCCAAACATTGTCTCATTAGTAAGCTTGTTTGAAAATCTGAAATTTAAAGAATGATTTTTTATTTTCGTATGTGTACTGGTTTAGGGCAAATTTGGGGGAAGACCTCCGGAAGGAGCCCTTAGAGAGCAAACTTCCCACAACTCCTCCTCCCACCACCNTCAATAAACTCCTTCAGCTTCTTGCACTGCACAGATCTGACTGTACTTTCCCTGCTTTTGTTAATGCCAAAATGTGCCCATCAGATAAAGTTTTCTATTTGGATAGCATTTCTTGTCTTTCCAAAGCTGTTCATAAGTCTGGAACACAGGCTTTAAAATGCCAAGTTTGTAAGATGTCTCCTTATCTGAGTGAATGTGTCCTCAGTTAAAGCAATAGCCTCTTACACTTCAGAGATTGCCTTAGGAGAAACCAAAAAGAAATTAAAGGTAAATGTGAATAAACTACAATAAAAAACTGAATATATTTCAAAGGTGATCTCAGTGCATTTATTTAAATAAAAAATTTATAAATCACAAATCTTATAATTAAAACTGTTTTCAGAGCCCCTTAAAGAATCACTGTAGGAAGCAGTTCACCCTGAATCTCAATTGCTTATTTCTTGCTATCAAAAAATTATCAGTATTTACAGCTGCAAATGTAGAAACTTGCACAATACTTCCTCTGTAGAAAGTGAAAATTAAATCTTTGGAAGTTCACAAATACACACTTCTGTGGTGTTTTGTTTACTTTTGCTACTTTGATCACACTCTTTCTCAAAAGTTTTTTCATGCAATTACAACTAGGCTGGCATTCACAAAGGTGCTACAAGATAGAGTGGAGGGTACTCAGCAGGCTTATTGCAGCAATATTTTTTCCCATGGACTTTTTTCCAAAGTGTTCAAAATTTGGTTCCTCCAGGGAAAGCTTTTATTTGCCTTAAGACTTATACTTTACTGTGGTACAAGGAAAGACTATCTTTTGTGCTCTAAGCTATGGAATTGTAAATTACTTCTATTCACCCAAGAAATGCTATGTTTCAATAATATTTAATCCCATGTAAATGTTTAATGTGAAATCCTTAAAATGCATTTCCTTAAGAAGTGCAATTCCTATCCTTCTCATGACACAATTTAGTAGGTTTAAGATAAAATAAGCTTATTGGTTTGCAAACCACAGAATTTTTTAGATATTGTTTCTTGACATCTTTTAGTTATAAACAATGAAACAGAAGTTGATGATATGGCTGTTCTAGTGAAACTAGTACCTATTTTCTAAATGTAATTTTTTCTGGGTCAGGTATATATTGCTCATAAAGTCACAGAAAATAACAGTTCGTGTCCTAAATAATTTGAAAATAACAACACTTTTAGTGGTGACACTACCTGTATATTGCATGTTTGCCCCAAGAATCCACTTATGGTCTGAAGAAAATCTAGAGGTAATGAAAGTGATAGTAAATGCATTCTTACAAATACTGTATACTTCATACTAATTCCTTATTTATGGTGTGGGCCAGATCCAAGGTAGTAGAAATTACAATTAATAGGTATTTTTCTGGCAGGAAAATTTATTCCATTATTACGCACTGGATATTACAACAAAGAAAGGCTGTTCCTTTTTGGGATCTCATGGTGAATTGACAAGACATTTGGCTGTCATCCTTAAATTTTTTGGATATACAAAACCAGGCTTTCCAGTAAATATTTACATTTGGTTGTGTTTTTTTGCGCTGTGCCAGGACCAAATGAGAAAAAGGCTTTAAGCCTTCAAAATCTGTTGAAGTAATATCAATCTCTTCTCATTTTATAGCACTCCTGTCTTTTGAATGCATTTTTACTTCTCATTTGGGAATTCCTAGCAAGATCAGATTTTAAACTAATGGAAGAGAAAAATTGGAAGCTGCTCTGGAAAACAGGTTACTAGGGTTACTGACCTGTGAACTTGTTTTCTATCCAAGATCTTGTAGAGGTTCAGAAGCTTAGGGTATTTCAGGTCTCATATTTTGTAATATAAAATTTGTAAAGAAATAATATTGGCTATCTGAACTGATCTCATTTTAAAGGTTTGAGTATTTAAAACAGTGGCTGGTGCAACATCTTGAAGTGAGACTTGCATTTATTTATTTATTACAAAAGTAAGCTAAGTTGCATTCATGTGAAGGTACTACTGAGAAATGGAAAAGGTGGCAGTAATGTGGCTACAGCATCCTCTGCTTTTTTTCATCAGCCTGTAGAGCAAGACAGTCTCAGGACGAGAGCGGTGGCTTTGCCTGGAGTGCCCAGCTCATGGCACTGCTAATGCATTTCCACTGGTTTCAAATTTCCACCAGCTCCAGCAACTCAGGGGAACTGGATCAGGGTGGGCATCAGATAAATGTGTGACTCGGATTTGTTGATGAGGGCTGAAATTTGGATTCTTTGGTGTTGCAGTGTGAAATCACTGCATCCATATAGGGAAGAGATGTACACTCAATATTCCAGCCTGCTTTTCAGGCTAATATGCAAAAAGGGCTATGCAACAGCTGTCAGTGTTGTAAATCCTCCAAAGAACAATAACCTTACCAAATTTAGTGAACTGCAATAAGCCAACTTCATCTCATGGCAGTTTTAATACTTGATAGAAGCCCAGAGCACTGCAACAATCAAACTAGAAAAATCTGATCTCCTCTCTAGAGTGACTTATCTGGCAATTCTCAGAGAACCTGACCTAATTTGAGCTACTCTTCTTGCACCTGTGCTAATGTGAAATGTGACAAGAGCACTTAAAACTATTCCTGAAAAAATCTCAGGGGGAAAGGGTGGCTTGTGTGTATATCCTACCTCATTACCCCAGCCAGCAGCTCTGCAAACTGAGCTGTCTTAGCTGAAACTCAAATGACTCATCATTTTAAAGACAATTGTGATTTAAAGCATGCTTCTCTAATAGCTTGAAATACTCCCTATGGATTGTAAACGAGATGACTGTTTATAAACAAGAGTGCATATTGATATTTTTAATATTTTCCTTGTCTCTGAAAGATTTATGATAATAATTCCAAAATAGTTCATCCTTATAAAATAAATAAGAAGAGTTTTGTTGAGAATAATTGTTTTAAATTATTATTAAAATAACTACAGCTTGCCTGGTCTCTGCCTCAATGCAGAGCTCTTCTATAGGAGTTTATCAATCAAAATAACTAAGTTATCCCAATGGGCTGTTAATCAGCTTAGTCATTTTAGAACAGCTGATGTCACAGAAAGGGATTTTTTAAAAATTATCATTATTCTTATACTAGCTTTCTTGCTAAGAATCCTTTACTGGACTGGATTTCTATTTATGAAGCTGAAATAAAAAACTGACTTTTTAAAAAGTTTTGCCTAGACCTGGTACATTGTGATGTGATTGTACATGATACAACTACTGATGTGGGTATGATGTTTACAAGCCTCTCCGGGGAGTTTTGTTGCTCAGAAGTAACACTGGTGAAACACTATTTTTGGAAGTGTTATCATATGTAGTGCTTTTACCAGCAGCATTCTTGTGCATGAGATTGGTGCTCTTAGATATATGTTCACATCAGTATTGTTAATCTGGAAGCTTCAATGAGTGCTAAAACCAAAATATGCTTAAAATAATCATGATACAAGAGCTGCTGTAAAATTTTAATAATAAAGTCACCAGGTAGAAATGCACTGATAACTCACATTACAATCAGAACGAATACCAAAGTATTTGGAATGGAATTACATGGAATAATATAGAACAACATTGAGCAATGTGGAACTGTTGCTTTGATGAATAGGGACGGAAACACCAGAGAGCAGATTTTGCACTTTTAGCCACAAGAAAGTGCTAAGATTTATTACACAACCAATTATTTCCATTCTATATGGTGGCTTCAATAGCTACTGAATCAAACAATTCAGCACCACAGGTATTTGGTTGATTGGCACTTAATATGCCAGCCTGGTAGGTATGTTTAAGCAGTCATCAGATAAATTCCAAACTGAAATGCAGAATCATACTTCATCTCTGTCAATGAACTTTTTTTTTTATTCTGCCCTGCTTACAGCTAAAACTTTTTCTCTGATACCTCTCAGTACAATGTGGCTTTTTGACATTTTCACTTTTTTCCAAGTGGGATGTACAGCTCTAAATAGGTTTTTCTCTTAAACTTCATGAAAAGCAACAGAGGAGCCATAGTAGCAAAGGTCTCTTGGCATATACATACTTACTATAGCGAAAGGGAATAGGTTATATAAGCCAACATTTTACAATCCTTCCAAACTAATTACCAGATGTTCAAGAAACTTTATCATTAGTGCAATCAGTCCCGATGTCCTTGCTTTGTGGTATATGTGGTTCTTGCCTTTCTGACAATGTGTATTATTTCCTGTAGGGCTTAAAATGCTGCAGTTATGTGGCTCTTTTTGTGAGCTGGTTTTATTGCACACATTTTTACGCTGGTTTCTCTTGGTTATGGTGCAATCTGAAAAGTGCCAGCACTGGAGTCCAACCCGTCTGTGCTACAAATGCATGGGAATTAGTTTTAACAGAAGTTGTGTGTGGGACTCAGTCAGAGTATCCAGAGAACAGCCAAGCAGAATTTCCCATTCATGACATTCTGCTGTGTTTGTCTTAGGGCATTTTGGTCTCACAGTTTCCATTTGTGAGGTCACATCCACATGGAGAAATCTTCAGTTAAATTACCTTCCCTCTAAGACAATAAGGAAAATGAACAGCCGAAGGGTTAGAGAGTCTGACAGCCCTACATTTAGCTGGCCTGTGAGTTTCAGCACATATCCCACTATAGCCAAGGATCACACAGGCTGAAGCCATAAATGAAAGCAACAGCTTTGCCAGCACAGAGACAGCACACTTCCAGCAGGGCAGAGTGCAGTGCATGCCAGACACCTGAGAACTACCAGCTTGCTCAGGTGGAATGTGCAGCCCTGGCTGGATACCAGCACTCTCCTGCTGTCCCTGCCAGCTCCCTTCAGCCTTTCTCAGTACAGACTTCTGACTGCCAGGGATGCTCCAGGACAGGGCTTTACACTCTTTGCTAAACCATGGAGTCACAGAGCCATTGTTGGTCCTCAACAAGCTTTCCTCTATCCTTGGCTCCAGAAATCTTTGTGGACCAGCAGTAGTGTTTCAAAAAAAATTTTGAAGCAGGGGAGAAGGTAATGAAATAATTTGTATTTCCAATCTGCAGTGATTTGCTTTCAGCAAAGCCACCGACTGACAAATATTTAACAATACATATGTCTTGTGCTAGAAATGCAAAGATGTAATCTGTCTGCAGATGTCTTTGTTCACACTATTAACATCTTGAGGTACTTTTCTGGAGAGCAAGGGAAGTTGAAATAGAGATTATAAAAATGTCTCTTGACAAGGCAGGTTCTTGTTAATCTAAGATCCCATAGAGAACTGTAATTTCCTACTGACAAAGATAATATTCAAAGATCATGTGGCCTTTGTCATCTAACAAACAGTGAAGGGTGCTGATTTTACTTCTGCAGCAGGTATATTTTTTCTGTACTTACAGCGTGAGGGCTTCACACCTGAGGCCTTACAATACTGCTCTGATACCAGTGAAATGAGACAATTTATGGCAGAGTCCACAGCATGTCTATGTTAACAACATGATTTTCCTATTGCTAGTCTGAATGGCTAAGTAAAGATCAAAACTGCTTGGAAAATATTTTATATTCTATAGAAGACAATTGTTTTTCAAATACCTCTCTTGTTGCATTGTGTTATTTTGCTTCTGTTTTCCATTTGTTAAATGGTTTGTTCTTATGTTAAAATCCCCTATTGATTATAGTAGTGGTTGCCCTAATCTCCGCCCTAACCCTATCAGTCAGCCCCAATCCCCTCCCATTCCTCTAGAATGTTCCCCATCCATCACCCTTATCCACTCCCCTACAATTGTCAATCCCCGCTGGCCCCTCCCAAACTTCCAGTGTGTTCTGTGTCAGTTATCCCCTCCTCGGTTACTCATTTGATGTCACTGTGTATTCCCCGCCTATGTTTTCCCCATTGGTTAATTATGTATTCAGTCCCGCCTTGTGTTCCGCCCCTGAGCTGTTGCGATTGGTTGCTGTAATGTCCCCTCCCCTGGGGGAGGGCCCGTATTTAAGTTGCTGCAAGTTCTTTCTCTGTGCCTTTTGTGGTATCCTCCCCTCCTCTTCGGTTATCTCCTGTTCCCCCCATTCCTCCAATAAACCCTTTCCTGGACCCACAAAAGGACTCCCCCTGATCCTTTATTCTTCCCCGGACGCGCTGTCAGCCAAGAGGGCTCTCAGCCCCAGCTGCACTCCTGGTTCTCTGCCATCCGGGAGGCGGCCCACTCTGGGCGCCGGTCTCGCCTGGAGAGCTAGCTGGGCGAGCCGAGCTCGGGTGGAAAAGGCGAGCCGCGTCACTCTCTGTGTTTTCACTTTTCAAAATTTTCAGTTTTTTAATATTTTTATTTTACTAGGAATTTTAATTTGTCTCTTTCTTTCTTTTGTCTTTCTTACTTTTCCTTTTTTCCCCCAAATTTGGCCTTGGATCACAGACAGATAAACCTGTCGTAAGGATTATACAGAGGGTTTACTCTATACTTCTGCTAATAAAGTTGACCAGTCAAATCTAGTCCTCCTTTTTTTGCAAGGATGGTAAACCTATTTATAAAGTAACTGAGTTGAATTATTCCAAAAAAGTTTGATTACACTTGTCTGGGAGATAAGAGTGGTAGCAAAAAGCAATTATAAGATACTAAGTCATGAAAGACTTCATTTTGGTTTGGAGTGGGAGGATGTTTGGTTCTGTAATAAACTGATGCTACACACTCATTGTAAATGGCTCCCAGTCTGATAATTAACTTTGAATGTAATACAATGCTACTTCTAACTCTCTGAGCTCTGAAAATATAGTCAAACTACATTTCGTATTATACCTAAGTTTATTCTTCAGTGCTTTTCCTACTGAAGTATATGTTTAGTAAGGAGGATGTGGAAGTGTTAGTGAATGCTGAATGTTCCATTTCACAGGTAGGTTGCAATATAACATTTTACCTCCTGTGTATTTTTTTAAATATTTTTTTCTGCTAAAGGAATTATTTTTAAAAAACTTTGCATTTATAGTTTTTGTACTTCTGTGTTACATTTACACCCAGTCTACCTTTTTAATATTTATGTCACTCATCATTAAAAGAAAGTTGCATGCACAGACCAACTGAGCAAATAGTAACTACACTGAGAGTGTTTGTTTCTGTTTTTAAGGGTATTTTGGTTTGTAATCTGATATCTGTTTAATTACCCAAAAGCCAAAAAAGGTCATTTTAGGGTGTGTCAGATCAGATTAACCAGTGTGTTTTCAATACTTTTTATCATGTTTATCTGTTTGGAATTGACTTTGTTTTGTTTGATTCAATAAGTTTGGATTTTCTCTAAAAGATGTTGTGTAGTATCTCTGAAATTTTAGCTACTTCCAAAACGTAAGGTCTTAACTAAAAATAGGATGGATTACTCTCATAAAATGGGATCTGAATTGAGGTTCAGCAGTAGTAAAGAGCAAATCTGAAAAACCCTCCTGGAGTGCCAAGTGATCTTAAAGGCACTCAACTCAATGGACTTCGTATGTTGCACCTGGGACCAAAGAGTAGGTAACTTTTTTCCCTAAGAAACTCCTGTAACGATGCTTATATCTATGATGTATATCGGTCAGGAAGTTCCTGTAACCATCCCAGGCAGAGGATGTGCCATCCCTGAAAGCATTTGGAGTCAGATTGGACAGGGCTCTGAGTAACCTGATATAGTTGAGGATATCTCTGCTCATTGCAGGGGAGTGGACCAGATGAGCTTTAAATGTCCCTTCCAAACCAAACTGGTCTGTAATTCTATGATTCTTTGATCATGAATGGTCTCTATTCTGAACACACATTTTGACAGGACAAGGAATGAGGGGTAAATTTTAATTTTTAGTCAGATGGTTGAATATTCCAAGAAGTTTGAAATATCCTGAGATTTGATTCCTGTTCTTAAAGAACATCTTAATTTATCCAATGCCAATCAATATTTTGGTTAAAAAGCCAGTACAGTCTCACCTTGGAAACACTGAACTGTTCTGTACTTCTTTTTACTGACATGCAAGTTATAATTTCACTGCCTAATTATATTATTTCTAATCAACATATTTTAAAATGTTTTAAAAAAAAAGATAGTATTTAAATGGTACAGTTCAAGCTATTTGGCAAAATTACTAATTCTGCAAGACATACAGAATAATGAAAACATTAAATGTACTGGAGCACCTATTTGTGCAAGAAAGACGCCTATCTTAGAGTTGTTTCTTCCCTTTCTAATTGAAACATGGTAGCAAATGCAAAACCGTGGTGAATTTTCTGACAACATGCAGAATGCAGCTATGCACATGGAGATTATATATAGACACTATAGTAGATTGTGGTAAATGAACTTTCATTGCAGTGGCAAACAGCAACATGAATGTTAATTAGAAAGAGTTTATAGGCTTGTTGCACAACAGCATATGTGCAATCCAAGAAAAGCAGAGCAGACACCCAGCTATGTAGTGATCTAAACTGCAGTGCTAAGGACCACTTACGAGCAGCACCTAATCTGTTTATGAACTCTCAGAGCAAGGAGGATATAACAAGTTTCTTTCTTCTACATGATCTGCATGTAGATACTTTGGTGTGCATTCTGTTTTCATTGCTAATTGATAAAAAACATGTAAAAGCCCTTATTATGACTTTAACCTTGTTTATTTAGGGGGAAAAAAAACAAAAAGAAAAAAACACTTACTCTGGCAGAAGTTCCTAGTAAAAGCCCTTTTAGTTTACACTAATGGCTGAACAAACACCGAAAACAAACTGATGCCTCTTCCAGAAGGAAGTACACAGCAAATGAAGTTGGAATTGCTGGGTGGGTAACCACATTCAGCTGGCCACTTTGCTGCTTTGGGACATTGCTGCTTCAGCAATGGCTACTCTTTACAGAACTATTACACTGAACACATGAGTGAGAATCAACAATTAGTCTTGTTTTAAATTTGTATACTGGATTTGAAACAGCAGGAGTTCAGGAGTTGATTCCTGAACAATAGTTTGGCTACAAGCAGCTAAAATTTTGGTTCCGACCATCTCACTATGTTTACTGTCTTGTTTCCTTTATGCTGGGTGACATATAGAGCAAAACTAAATAAAAGAGAACTGTTTTTTGTAAAAGCACGCAACAGAGATTTTTCCCAAGAAGCAACCTCACGGTGACCCAACATGAAAAGCCCGGAGATTTACACTGGTAAGTAACATTTATGACATTTGCCAAACTACTTATGCAAGCAGCCATTCACCTACATGTTATTCTGTTGTTGAGAGACTAATTTAATACACAGTAATTTAATACACAGTGTTTTCTTTTTTTCACGTGTTTGATCTATTCTAAATGTTTTGTGTCAGCCTGTAGAAATGAAACCATGGGGTTTTGTGAAATATAGAATAGAATATGAAATCATGTATTGAATAGTAGATAAACATTCAGAAGATATAAGCACATTAACTACAGTAAATATTGAATTACTGTGTATAAAGTGTTGGAAAAAACTTGCATGAAATAAGAATTGTGTTAGTGTTTATAAGCCATACTGAAATACGTCCAATACATGAGAAATCATGTTTGGGATTCTGGCATCCAGTCAAAAACTAGTGTAGAGCACTTTGTAACTTATGAAGGGTTCTCTAAAACTAATAAAGCTATATCCATGAATGATTTTTAGGATTCCTTTCGGTACCCTGATACACAGCTCATTCACAAAACTTGGAAAACTAGGACTTAAGTAATAGCTGAACAGGAACGGTTCTCTTTTTTGATGCTTCTGTCTTCAGGTGGATGTGAAAAATAGCAGGAATTCCTGAGCTTTGAGTGAATAAACAGATGCACACTGATTATACCAGGAAAAAAAAAAGGCAACAGCATGAAATTTATTTGAATACTGTCCAAACAAATGCTGTAAAATCTCATCCGGCATATATTTTGTTCTCAGTAAAAATCCTTTATGGCTGATTACCAAAGACCATGATCTGCTTCTCTTCTTGAGGAGGAAATTTTTTAAGGCTTTGCTCATTATCACTCTTTCAAATGTATTTTTCTTCCTGTTGTGCTAGAATATGCTCCATGTATCTTTGCAGAATTAGGTCTCTGGCTAACAGGATGTTTCTTTAGTATTTGTTGCCATGGAGCTGCCTCTGCCTACTGAATTCACCTGGGCAGACTTCAGATGGCACACTAGAGCTGATGCAGTCTGCCACTAACACCTGTCTTCAGTGACCACAGAGTTTCACAGGTGCCATAAGGAAAAGCAGTTCTCATCAGATTTCCTTTTAAGGGATTGTTTCAAATAATATTAAATATTTGGTTTTCTATGGATGCCTTGTGGGATCTTATGGCTGAAATGCCCTCCTTGAAAGAGCAATGCTTCCTCACTTTCATTCTTTGCTGCCTTTTTCAAAAATATGCATTCAGGTAACTAACCCAAGAGTGAACATGGATGTGTTTCACCATGGCTTTCACCAGAAGCAGCAGCTCCTGCACTCCCCACTGGAGTAGTACAGAGTGGCTTGATTTTTAAAGTCCTGGGTGGCACAGGCTTGGACAGCAACACATTAGCTGTTGCTTTTAATAGATATATGATTTTAGAAGTTGATCCTTTCCTATTATCTTTCCTATTATTTTTATAGGTGTAATTCCGTCATGAAAAAAAAAAAGTCTTTTTCAAGCTATTCCTCCTGCAAAATAGATCAGAGCAAATTTGAAGGGAAATTTATTTTCTTAGCATGTAATGATATAAGGAAACCATACAGATTTGAGAAACATGTCATAGGAAGTATTTGAGTATTTAAACCATATTTTAAAATAGATGGTTTCAAAATAATGTAATAGTATATATTTACTTTCAAAATGTATAGCACATTTGATTGATACTTGCCACTTACTATTTTCTTCTTTGCATGTGACTGGGATCAAAATGCTGCTATTAGGCTTTTGGCATTTTTTTTTCTAGAGAAATCAGATGGGATGCTATTGCAATGTTACAATAAAAAATTATTATGTCAGTACTAACTTGGTTTTTAGGTTTTTGAAGGACACTTCAAAGATAGTTATCTCAATAAAATTCAGGGCAGCATGGAGTCAGAGAAGATGGTGGAACCTTATGCACCATTTCATGTTTTAGGGGCTCAAAGGTTCTCCTTGAAAAATTTTCTCAGGAAATTGATAAGTTGGTTATGATGGCAATTAATTGACTGTGGTTATTATAGCACTTACATCACAGTATTAATGTGACTGCTGATATTTTATTTCTCAGAATAATTTTTCTTATAAAATTTGAAGGGTGCTTTATTGAAAGTCATTTTCATACAGCATGAGAAATTCAGTTTTGGTAAAGATTGGGTGAAAGTTGAGTAAAAGAGGCTTACAAAAGAGACAAACAAAAGCTTGAAGATTTGTCTTTCCTGGCCTCCCTTTTCTGCATAAACTCTAAGTACATACCAAAAATTACTTTCCTGAAATCAAATCAGCATTATTCTGCAGTACTGTTCTCAAAACCAAGTCTTTGCAGTTTGATGTTTATGGCTAGGCTGCCTTAAGAGCTGGTGTGCTGCCAGGAAGGAATTTTACAGCCCTGCTCCAAGTTGTGTATCCCTGCTGTCTCTCCTTCCCCTTTCACCCTGGCAGTTGCACTACTCAGTCTTCATGGTAGGATGGCTCCTGGAGATAAAGCAGCAGATTTACTCTATGGAAAGGTAATTAATTTTCTGCTGCATTTTACCTTTAGTTCTTGAGTGGAGTCCCTCTCATGCTCCAAGAGCCAAGCAGTGTGCCATGGAGGATCAGATTAGCACAGGCAAGACAAGGAGGGAGGGAAATGACATCTGGCAAATACTCCCCTGTTAAAATTGGCTTGATGGCAACATGGAGTGGTGCCATCATCGATTTGCACTTCAGATCTGTGCATGTATAAATTGGCAAAGAATTCCAATACTCTCAGATGTATTAACTGCCAGCAGCCTTGGTAACGATGAGTTAACTGTCAACCACGTTGATGGCTTTGCAATCCTCACACTGACTAGAGATTGTCACTGTTTCCTCTTACTCCATTTATTCTGAATGAAGTTTTTGCTCTGTGACACAAAAAAAAAAGAAACAAAACAACCTACCCAAAAGCAGAGAAGCCCAAACTGAGCACAGGGCTCAATGAAGGGTGGAGGAAAGGCCATCCCCAAAGAGCTGGGGAGAGCTCGGATGCTGTCCTTGGACACAGGCCACACACGATCTATTAAAATCTGTCTCTCATGTCAGTAACTCACATGGACTGAGCATATTTGTGGGTGAGAATGCTATAAAGCCTTTTTGTGTTCTTGCAATTCAAGTATTTAATAAGAGAAAAATGATGCTATAAATAGGAACACCATAATTGGTAAGGACTGGGGATACAAAAGGAGATATGCAGTCTCAGTTATGACAGGAGAGCAAAGAAAAAGCAAAGAAAATATCAACTGAAACCAGCAACTTCTGCAGAAGTGCTTCATCAAACATGAACTTTGTATACAACCCATCGACAGCAAATTTGCCTCTTGCAAAGTGAACAGCTTGCGAGCGGGAGCGTGCCTTTTTTGGTCACGTTTTGCAAAGGGCTGAAAATATGTGCTTAGTAGGTGTTGTGGCTTTTTCAAGTATGGCGAGCCTTTCTGTGCATTTAAAGCATTTTTTGCCAGTGTTTATATATTGCTCCTATCTTCCATCATGTGGAAACCTTCTTCCTTCCAATCCTGTCTTCTCCTGAATACACTGTAACAGTATCAATCAAGGCTTTCTTAGGTGCCTGGCACCTATATCCAAGAACAAAACATCATAAACACGAGTTGGGAGAATGGATCAGTTCATTAAATCCAGCCAGGTGGTGTTGTGCTCTGATACAGACTGATAATGGATTCAAAAGTGAGCCTGTCTGGAGTGGTTTTGTTCAGGCTTGTGTGAAAGATAAAGTACTAAAATAAGAGGAATCCCTTTAATTTGTACTTGTGACAGGCAGCTTCCAGTTTATCACTGAAAAAGATGAACTATGTCTGTTTCGAGATGTTAAAACCAGGAAATCAAGTGAATCCTTTTTTTCACAATATTGAATTCCTGGCTATAATTAATTTTAGGCAGGAGGTGGCACAGACTAATAGATGGCCAGCATTTCTTTTTAACTGAAAGTCCTAAAGAAATTCTCTATATCAGGGCTTTAAACTTCTGCTCAGTTACAAACATTTTATTAGTTTCATAAGAATAATTGTAAACTCACTGGTCTGTATTTGTGGAAGTTTCTAATGAAGTCCCTTGGGTCTAAGTTATTAGCTTTTAGCTGCATGTGCACAAATATAAGCCAACTCTCCTTGGCCTATTTTCACACATTCAGGTGATAGTTACAGGCTAAACCAAACGTGTACTTGCCATACATGGGTAAAAAGGTTAGTACTTGGGGCTGACACCACATTCTTATAGTGGTGGTAAAGAACAATTAAATATGCAAAGTAATATAGCCCTCCTTGCTTTAAAAGAAATCTAAACTCTCATGCAAAAATCCAGCTATATTTGACACCCAAGTCAGGTTATCTTGTTTGTCAGACTAAGCTTTTGGGGTTGTTTTTTTAAAGGAAAAAAAAAAAAGCCCTATGAACAAAACAGCTTGTGTTTTCTTCTGGTTTTCTAACATTTACATGTTTATAAAAATCCAAATAAGCATGCACAACACCTCTCCATTGCAGATAAAAGTGTAAATAAATGCAGCAGTGTGGTTTTCTGCTGAGAACAGGTTAGGCATACCAGGTTTCTTTTCCCCTTGAGAAAGAACAAGCAATTTAGAATCTCTGCACATTGTTTTTACACATTGACCCTTATCCTGGAGCAGATGTGGCCAAAAACAGCATGCAGAGGGATGACTGCATGCATATGTGTTCAGCTGAAGGATTTTCACTGCACATTTCAAGGTCAGAGAACTTGGATTAACTGCTGAACAAAAGGGGTGAAACAGAAAAAATACAATTATTTTTCTATGCTAATCTTCCAGCCACTCATTACATCAAGGCAATGAATGATAATTGCTGCTAAAGAACAGTTATGGTAGCATATTTTTCTCAGAAAGAACAACCAAATAAACTTACTAAAAATTCAGATGTTATTTGTGTGTATGTGGGGGGGGAAATTTCTTTCCCGAATCTTTGCTTTCTACAGACCCTATATGTGTGTACATAAACAAGCAAAACCATTACCATTATGCTTTTATAATGGAAAGAAAAAAAAGACCAACAAATCATAAAAGATATGACCAAGCACACAAAAAATGAACTTCAATTGACATATTCAAGCTCTAATTTATAAGAGAGTAGAAATACTCTTTCAATCCAGATTCACAATTTATGGTTTTAGAAACTGTAATGTTTCAAAAATGATCACTACTACACTTACAGAAGGATGGTATACTTAAAAAAATGCTCTTATTTATATACACTTTTTACACAGTGAAAATCCAGAAGGCAGTATGAAGAGCCACTGTTACACGATTAAGTAACTTCCACTCCCTTCTCTGTGTGAGAGAGAACAGGCAATCCCTGACAGATGCCTGAAAATGTACCAAGTTAATGTACTGAATCATGGTGGATCTGGATTGTCAAGTGCCTTTCCTAGAGCATGGCTTGAAATGGAAGGATAAATTGTTCCAAAACTATAAAGGTGCTAGAAATTCAAAGACAACATCTTTCAATAATAATATGCCACCCAGCAATCACTAACATGAATACTGTGTTTAGGTTTTCCAGTAAATTCCTTAATAATGATGATGGTCACAAAAAGTAATTCCATTTAATAATCTAATTTTTAAGTGTCAAAGAAATAACTACTTCAAGGCCTCTATTAGAGGCTGAAGTATGTATTTTTCACATCAAATGTCTAAAAAGAAAATATATTTCTGGTTATAACCACTTGAAGAAGATCTGGAAGCAGTCCAGGCTCCAGCATCTTATAGTTTCAACATTGTAGAGCATCTCTATTGAGTTACTTGAATGAAAGTTAAGCAATAAACCCCACACTTTTCACTTTAAATTTTGGTTCTGTTTTTTCATGGACAACACCTTAAAAAATTCTAGAAAATAATTTTGAAATGTTGTCTTCAAAAATAAATATGAAACTTTTTGGACAAGTGAAAGTTCTTCAAACCTCAGAGCACTTCCTCTTGCAGAGAAAGCTAATTCCTTCACAAAAAAATGGGCAGTTCCTGTAAGATTTTCACTATTCATACAAGAAAATCCATAGGGGTAAGCCAATTCAGAAAGGAAGCTTATTAGCCATTATGAAAAATTAAATAAATCAACCATGCAATCTGGACAAAGCTTGAAAGTACTTCTTGAAATTGATCTGGCTTTTGTGCTGTCTTTGGTTTGCTGGCTTCTTTTCCTGAAAGTGACTTTTATTGCTTTTACTAACAGCTGTGATTTTATGTGTGTGACATTAGGCCAGTCAGTTTCTAGACTTAGCTTTCACTATTTTAAATCAGTGGATAAGAGATTTCACAAACCATCACAGAGTGATTTTGAAAACATAAGTTTCCCTCTCATGCTGCATGGGGCCCAGCTAGGTCCCAGCCAGTGGAAGAAAGGTATCAGCCCACTGTGGGCTTCACAGGGTCACAGGGCTTGGTCTTTCTCAAGACGGGCATAAAATCGGCTGTCATAAAATCATCTGTCATTCATTAGAAATGACAGATCATCTCAGGGGTGGAGGCTGATTCTCCCGGACCAGGTTTTGAACAGGTCTTTCAAAAGCCTCCCATGGGGTACCTGATGGCACGACTGAGATTGTGCGGACACAGGTTATACAAAACTATACAGGGGGCTTCACCTCACTCATTCCTTGTCGAT
Source organism: Rhabdornis inornatus (assembly GCA_013397075.1). Lineage (NCBI taxonomy): Eukaryota > Metazoa > Chordata > Aves > Passeriformes > Rhabdornithidae > Rhabdornis > Rhabdornis inornatus. The sequence goes on from VWZS01009562.1 coordinate 453,124, forward strand.
ATGTGCACAAGAACTTCCAAGCACAGGCAAAAACCCTATCAACACGAGGGACCGATGGAACTTTCTCTGTCGAAGTGCCGGTTTCTCACTAAACCCACAGCTCTTATCCGATGCGGGCTGAGGAGGCCACGCCTTGCGGCCAGGGTCCAGATGTCCGGCAGGGCTGAAGGGAAACCAGGGCCCGACCGCACCCCCACACCCCGGCCACAGCCCCAGCCCCAGCCCCAGCTCGGCAGCTCGGCGGCGTCCGGGCTGGGCCGCCGCGGATCCCACGGTGGATCCCACTGTGGATCCCACGGTGGATCCCACTGTGGACCTCGGCGCGGATCCCGGCGCGGATCCCAGTGTGGATCCCAGAGCGGATCGCGGCGCTGACCCCAGCGCGGATGCCGGCGCCGCCCCCGCCCGGCGCTGCCGGAGGGAGATGCTCGCTGTCACTTTCCCTCTTCCCCACGCACCNCGGCTCTGTCCCGCCGAGAGACTCGGCGCCCAGCCACCCGCTCTGCTCGCCAATGGTCCAGAGCGACATGTCCAAATCGCCCCCCAGCCCGGCGCAGGAGGTGCAGATGGAGCTGCTGGACAATCCCGTGCCCACGGCGGCGGCAGCGCAGGTACCGCGGGCTCGGCCGGGGCGGCGGCGGCGGGCGGGGGCGCAGGGCAGCGCGGCCGGAGCTCCCCGTCCTTCAACTTCGCTCTCCGCCGGCAGGGAAGTTTGACGGCTCCCCTAAGACGCCCGAAACCCCTGTCTTCGTCCCCACCCTCAAATGCCGTTTGATTAACATCCATGGGATGCTCTGTGCCGTAAAGAAGGATCGCAGGTCAAAAGAACCTTGCGGTTATTTGGAGGATGAATATGTAGGAATACATTGCTACTGAGCTCATCTTCCGCACATGTATTACTCGCAGGGTATGGCTGTTCTTCCCTGCTCTCGTCACCTGTTGTATCTGTACCTGATGCTCACCACGCACGGCTGAAACCTCCCTTGCCTGTTCCAGGGGCTGGTGACAGTCTGTGGGTGAGGAAAGGCGATTCACACCACTTGTTCAGCAGGAATTTTGGGGAGGCTGAAGGTGTAGAACATGCTGCAGATTTAAGTTGCTCGATGTCCATGCAGAAGGTGGTTGTACGGTCGTCTCAGAAATTTTAACAACTCAGTTCATGTGTAGTGTTCAGGTGGATGGGTGATGAGAAGGAGGCAGGGTAAGGCACACTTAGAAAAGACTTTATATTTTGAAAGGTTATTTCTGTTTAATGTATCAATGTTGTATAATATCTTCAAGTTTGCAATAACTGGCTACAAAGACTTCAAAGTGCTGTTTTTGAACCCAGTAAAAGGGTGGTAAAATCTGACTGTGTGCATTTCAGATTGCAAACATACATGTTCTTGTTAGGACGAAAGTTTTTTCCTTTTGGGGTGCAGTTTTTACTGCTGCTGCCAAAGCTATATCTGATGGTTTTTTGAGAAGGTGGACCAGCTTCATCCCAGAAGTGCTTGATTGATAGAGGAGAATGCTGTCAGTCTGTCAACAGCCGTGGTGATTGATCTTTACTTAATCAGGCCCAGTGGCAGCAGAACAAAATCCAGGCACTGAAGCAGAGACTAGGTTAAACTAAAAAAGAAAAAGTGTCTCTTTTGGATGTGAATTTGTCAGTAGCCTCCAAGCGCAGAACAGATTTCGGTGGGGCCATATGCTTTGCCAGCTTCTCCAGGAACAGTGGCAAGGGAGCTAATTCCTGACCTACAAATCCCACCCTTTTTATATCTTTTCAGCCCTAAGCACAGAATCAGCAACTGTCAAATCATATGGTACCTCTCTGCTGTGGACAAATGTCAAATACTGATCATAAAATTGATTTCTCAACTCTCCTTTTTACTAGGCTTAAAGAACCTCTGTTTAGAGAGGAAGAATAGTTTGCTAACACCCATGTTATTTATGTTTCAGGTCATGCATTTATATTCTGTTTTTTAAAACAGGTTTCTGAACATTCACAGCCAAAAAGATTCACTTTTTAAGACAGTGATAATGCACCTTTTTGGTTCTGGCATGTTTTTCAGATTTTGGAATCCAAGTCTTTAGGCAGAACAGGAATCATCTTTTCAATATGTGCTTGTTTTAGTCATACATAAACCTTTGGTATAGAGGAAGTAAGATTGTGGAAACAAAAGACACCTTTGTCTGAATAATACTGCAAGTTAATTCCTTAACAAGCACTGTGTTTAGAGACAATTATTTTGATTTCAATTTTTGTTTCATGAACATTTTAAAAAACCCAATATTTTAAAATCTTGCTGCTTTAGAACATACTCGCAGTGAAAAGGAGAGGCTTAATGAGGACATGTGAATCATCAAGTAGATTGCCTACAGGTACTTCAATTTTGTGTACCACTTTCTTTTTCACTAAGGTTATTGAATATCAATCCTAGAAACATTTCCTGCCAAGTAATCTGTCAGGGAAGAAAAACCCAAACCAACATGCAATCTTATGGTGTGATGTCACTCCTAAAAGTGTTCACTCTGAAGTGCTTCTTCTGGTAATTATGATTTAATGAAATATTACCGGAGAGCCTTTGTAGAGTTGTACCAAGTCACAACAATTCTCTTACCCAAGAATTTTACTTTTGCAGAGCTGAGATTTCTTTTAACCTATCTTAACATCATGGTCAATATTGTGGATTGTGCCCGTCCATCCATTTTGGCCAGACTTGTCACCATGGGGCAGACGAGTGAAATGTAATTAACACTCTAGAACTAGCTCACTTAAAAGGCAGTTAAATATGTGAAATATTTCTGGATAGCATCTGTGTAAAATCTATTTCTTATTTTCATAATGCATTTTCCTAACAAGATTTGCAAACAAAATAAAATCTCTGGGCGTTGATCATGACAGTTATACTGTATTTTTCCAGGGATGTTCTTTGCAACTGGGACAAGATATTGGTGTATTTTTCTGTATTACCTAAAATTCTGTGGTTTTTAGGTCCATATGACTGTAAAAACATAGTTCTAGTTATAGTTCAATGTGATCTTAGTGTTAGATGGATCTTGGTCTCAGAAGGAATTGCAAAATAGTTTCAGATGTCCAGTATTATCGAGGCAAATCTGCATGCTAACAGTTACACTGTGGACTTGTTCTCAATGTCCGGGTATATGTCAGGCAAAGTGGTGTTTTTAGGTGTGGCCCTTTTGTAATAAAAACAGCATTAGATTTTCTGAAAGAAAAGCAGCAAACTGTTCAAATGTATCAGTTTGGTGATCAGGTTTTTTGTTTGTTTGTTTGTTTGTTTTTTACTCAACCCCAATCTTTTTAGTTCTTTATTTAATGAACCCCTTATTTTTAGGAATCTGAATTATTAGAGTATTCAGTTTAATAATTTTAATTAACCCACATACTATTGTGATGTGTTTATAGTGTTTATGATATAACATAGCACATTAATGACTTACATGATAACTCTTAGCCGCTCTTCTTTTTTCCTCGCTCCCATGTAATTTTCTTATGATTTCAAAGTCCCTCAGTCCTCAAAAATAATTAGATTCAATTTCTGTTGCTGTTTTCTCATCACAAAGCTTCCTGTGCTGTGCATTAGGGACAGTCATAGCAAATCAGATGAGTAAATTACACAAAGACATTTCAAAGAAAATATAAGGAAACCTTCTATCAAGCAACTACAGACTACCTTGTGGAGGAAGAAGATATCTTACACTGGATGAATTCTTCCCAATTCCTCATTATTATTTTCCTCCTGTCCTTTTTTTTGCCTGCTTATGCATCATCTGTCAGTGCATGTCCTAACAACCTGACACATTTTAAGTGAAAACGGTTCTCTTCCTGATCGTTTTCTTCATCTCTTTCACCTGCATTTAGATTTCTCTGTTACATGGTACTGCTAAATGCTTCTGCCTTCTGAGTCTAATGGTTTCATCATCCTTGGAAAGCTTGGCTTGCTTTACAGGTTGCATTGCAGAAGGTAAACTGAATGCATGAGGCTAGGGGACAGGCTTATTCAGTTTTCCTTCTGTATCAACTACGACTGATGTTAAGGTGAATTTTAGAGTGATGTGCATGTGGTGACACCATAAAATCAGCTTAGTTACAGGCCCTTACTCTGGCTGTTGTCCTTCCTGAATCTCCAGCTACCTTCTCTGTTATATAGCACTATCCCTTCACTGCCTGTCTTGTAATGAGGAATGGAAAAATATCCAGAGATTTATTCTCAGCAGGTTAATCACACTGCCCTCTGCTGCTTTCAGCTGAGTTGGTTTATCACAATTCATATGGTGTTTACCTGTTCTTCAAACAAACATTTTGCAACTATTTCCCAGTACTGATTTGCAAGAATATTTTGTAAGCCATAAACAAACAAAATTTTTATTCCTTTGCTTATTTAAATAATAGTAATACCCATTCGTTATAGAGTCATGGAAGGTTTTACTCTCTTCTGGCAGCACCCCTAGAAGCCAGATCCAATGTGGCAGCAATTCAGTGGAGGATATACAAATGAGGAAGAGATAAAATCCAATTCCATTCGTTGGACTTCCTCATGGCCCTCAGCCAGAGGTAGTGTTTTCTCTCCTGATGTGGTAATCTCCTTTTCAGTGTTGTATTCCTTACTGACAAAAATAAATTGTAATAGTCCTTCACTGAAGAAAGCCCTTCAGATTTCAGCTATTACTTCTCTGATAATTCTCTGGTCTTTGGGAGTTTTTTTGCATTATCCTATACTCAAGCAATAAAAGGTGATTTTGCATGCTCATCTCTTCCAGAGATATTTTCCACTAGGGTATTACACATTATCAGCATAAATGGGATATAATAGTTGTTCTTTACATTATCCTAGAGTGCAAAATCCCTCTGAAACAGTTCAGCAGTTTCAGTCCTAATTTATTTATCGGGTAACTGTCTTCTAGAGGCAGTCTCTGGTTTTGTCTTGTTTTGTCTCTACGGATGAAAAGTTCCTGTGCTATTCCAAGGCTGGCTTCTCTGGTGTCTCAGTTACTTTTCTTCTGCATCTTTTATTCAGGTCTTTCCCGTGCTGGGATAGAGGAGTTTAAAAATCAAGGAACCACAATTGCCTTCCCTGCCCTCCAAGGGGTTTCCTTGGTCTCTGTCCTCAGGGTGGCAAACCCTTAGCAGAGGGAAACTGTCTCACAGTTGACTGTTGGTCCCCAGGCATTCTTCTGTCACAGAGTCAGGTCTCTCTCTGTTTGCTTGTGCAAGTGAAATACGGAAATCCATGGAGGGCAGGTGGGGAGGTGCAGGCATGTGGCCTACAGCTGTAGTTGCCAGTTTTTAAAGGCTGCAGGAGGCACAGTGGGGTTTGGGCATGAGCTTCAGCACCTTCTGCTGTTGTGTGCTTCTATTTTGCTGAGGTGGGAGCTGACATCTTCATCACTGGCATTACAAAAGCAGGTATGCACTGAGGTGTGTTTTCAAGCCGCTGGGGAGGAGGAGAGCCAGCCAAGTTTCCAGCTTCTTGTCTGGCAGGTGGACAGTGCCAAATGACCTGATCAGAGGCCAGGGTGACAGCACTGGGAGATGGCTTACAAGTGTAGGAACTGGTAAGAAGAGGGCTGTTTCTAGACGAAGTGTTGGCAAGGCTTTATCACAGGCCAGCAGAAAAGAGCATCTAAGATTTAATCATTACAGATCGCTCTGCAGAAACTAGTTTGCTTTTATTTCAATGGTGGAAAAGAAGCATCTGTCAAATACTTATTTATGTATTACATTTGCAAGTTTTAGGAACAGAATTATTTGTGGAGATTTTTTGGGGGGATTTGTTTTTTTGTTTGGATGCATTTTTGTTTTGGTGTAGGATTTTATAAAATGGCTGAAATGGACTTTGCAGACTATCTCTGCAGCTTGCATGAACTTGATGACTGTATTTGAGATCTTCAATTTGATAGGATTCCTGAGGGGAGGGGGGAAGTCCTGTCTTTCCTGAGTTTTGTCCCGATAGGAAAAGTTGTTTGTTTGGAGAAATCCAGTTTGAGACCTAAGCTGGGGATTCTTCTCTGCTATGGGAACACGAGTCTGTGCTCCTCAGGTGACTCCTTTGCTGAAGGTGTGTCACAGAGCGGGGTGCCTGTCACAGGGCTGCACTGTGGTTGACCACAGAGAGTGACTCAAAACCCTGCTCCCGAGGTGGAGGCAAGCCAGGATATATTGCTGTATCCTACCTTGCCCTCTTGCCCTCATTCCTGTCATGGAAGGGAGCTGTGGGTTAGTGGGGAACACATCACCGAGGTCCATGTACTTATTCCAGCCCTTGGCTGTGTGGTCACGAAGCTGACCTCTACTCTTTTATGAGATTAGTATGATTTTGATGCAAAAATCAGAGATATTCATGTCTTTTTCTTTTGGGTGAGGGTGTGGGGGGTTGCAGCTATGCAGCTGATGCTGGAAGTTTAATTTCTGAGGGGTGGTAAGCCTGGCCAGTGGCCAGAAAGGGCCCAGGGGGTCTGGTCTACAGGGACATTTTTTTCCTTGTTGTAAGGAATTGTGTAAAGTGGCAGTGGCTGTTCTTTTAAGGAAAAGATGGAGCTGGATGAGTGTATTCAGCACTGTCCTGATGTGCTGTGTATGGAACATGGGCATCTTTAAACATTTTTGAAACTTTCACATGGGCAGGAAAAATACTTCGTGCATATTTGCGTTTCTGATCTTCTAGCAATTCCCTAGTCCTTCAGGGGGTCGCTTTTTACCTTTAGGTGTTCTTTTGATTTTTGTAGTTGGTCCCTTGTTCATCTGAGATGATGTAAGATTCAGTGTAGTGCTGAAATTTTGTTTTCTGCTTTTGTTTTCTCCAATTTATTTCTTCCATTTTTATTTAAGGACCTGACTTGATGTCAGTGACTCTATTACCTCAATCATCTGTCCCCTTCCTCCATGAGACCAGTTTTTAAGGGTTTACCTCTACCAGCTGCCATTAGTCTCAATGACTGGTGCTATTTTACCTATAAAAATAATTAAATTAAATAGTTAAGGTTCAGACTCATCCTTTGTGGAGTCCTCACCATTGCTTTGCTATGAAATACCATTAGAGCGGTTACTGGTGAAGGGCATTTTACGACTCTCACTGGAGACCAGTTCCCTGGTTGTAGATAGTTGGTAATTTTAAATGTTTTATATTTCCTCTTCCAGATGATAATATTTTGCCTGCAGGGATAAACGATGCCTTCTGCTTGTCATGTGTGTTACAGGATTAAATGTTATGGATGCATGTGTTTTATGTGTTGAGACAGAACCTCATTAAAATTAAAGGGTTTCACTGAATGACATTGATCTCATCTGTTTACAATAACAAGTAATTGTATATAAAACTGTCAATTATCAGGAAACTGCAATGTGTGCCTTTAATGCTTCATATGATTCCCATTTTTCATTTGATTACATGGGTTGAATAATGGTTGCACAATGTACTTTCTAATCAGAGTTGGAAAGCAGAGTCTTTCTTTGCTTTGTTAAATCTTGATGAAATGTTTTTTGCAAAACTACTTTGGTTTGGGTTTTGGTTTTCATTTTTTGGTAGGGTTTCATGTTGTTTTCCAGGTATTTTATGAAGCTTTAAAACATGAGTGTGTGTGTTTTATTTGTCCTCTCTGGCAACTCAGCCAATTTTAAAAGAATTTCACACATCTGACCAATAAACAAAACTACACTTTTGATCTTGTTAACACTTTCATGTATACACAACTTTATGTTTGAGTAAGATGTTCTGCTAAAATGCAGTAAGAACATTACTGTCAGCAAACGTTTCGTATAAACAGGCTCGTTCTCAGGGCTGGAGTCAGTTTTATCTGTGACAAGTGATGGTGTGCCAGCCCTGCCCTGCTGGCTTTTGGGGTTTTGCCACCATTGGGCACTGTGTCCTGGGGTGCTGAGGTGTTTGGTCTCCAGTGGTTTTTCTATCAGGTACAGCTACCTTATAGGTTAAGAATGACTGCCCTGTGTTGCTGCTTTTACTGGCCAATGTCCTCATGTTGTGATTCAGCCCTTTATTTTTAGCTGCCTAATTGCAGCCAACTGCTGCACAGAACACAGATAAGGGAGTGTATTTTAGCATGAGAATCACAGTAACATGTTGAGGGAAAATGTTCTCTTTTTTTTTCCCTGAGAATTGAAAGTAACTGATAGATAATTTTTTCTTTTATATATTTATTCATTTTAATTATTTTTTTAATAAAGGCCTCATTCTTGCAATAATATCTTATGTAAAAAAAATACACACGAAGAAGCAAAACATAATGACTATGACAGGATGAGTAGTCAAGCTTCTTCGCATGGCAGAGATAATAACTTTTAGTAATAGATAAGATTGTTTTGATTATGGGAGGCTAATCTCAACTTCAGAAGAAAGTTTCAGGCATTTCTGACTGTGGGAATAAGGTTGAAAAGTGTGGAAAACAAATGTAGTCCCCAATTAGCATCCTTTAAAATAATTGTAAGAGTCATCAAATCCCAGTTTTCCCAGATACCAAAGTTGTCCCCCATTCTTCTGGCTGAAAACTGCTCTGTGCAAAGAAGCAGGTGTAAAACTGACTATGCCTACAATCTCTAGCCACAGCCTGCCATCATGTCAACAGTTTTTTTGTGTTTAAAGTTAGTATGTAGCTCATGCTTCTGAAGAGTTTTCACTTACAGAACACAAATGTGCATGTTACTGTGCACAAAAAAAACCTCCTCAAACTGAAAAATCAAGGTAAGTTTCAGCCTGAGCTGCATTTGCTGTGGTTGCCAGAAATAAATGCTTTTAGTAATTTCTACATGGACAAAATGCACACTTCTCTCTCTCTGCTTGTGATATATTCTTTTCCTGCTCGTTTGTTTTATCGTCATCACTCTAGACTCAGTCCCTCTTTTGCCTTTTGTGTTAGCAAACTGAACACTATGATACTTTAAATAAAATACATATTGTAGAAACTAGAGACAAATGCAAAAAGGGTGACTGTGAGAGAGACTATGTGTACATGTTTTTAATTATCTCCTTAGGAATTACACAATGTTGTACTGTACACCATTAATGAAATTGCCTAGATAGTGTGGTCTTCATGTAGATCCTTTATATTCTTGAGCTCCTTTGTGAATGTTAGAAATTCTTTATTTTTTGGTAAGTATTTTTCTATGTTCTTCTTCAAAAATTGTAGGAAAGGAGTTCAGAATATTTGTGGGTAACCACAGACAATTGTCTCAATGGGAACCATTCATAACAGGTAAATTTTGGCTTAAAGTTGTTATATTTGAAGAATACTGCTGTCAGGGATAATTTTTATGTATTTTTAGGTACTTTGATATTATATTAAGTGGAATATTATATTAATTATATTATGTTGGGTGGAAAAAGATGGTTCTGGTAGAACTATTATAACTGGAAAATATTTTTAATGATGTGCTTGTAACAGTGGTTCAAATCTACTTACTACTCTTATTCATCTAGGAAGACCTTTTCATTACCAAAATGTTCTTCAGTTATAAAAGATTCCTTTTAGAAATGCAACCATGTAAAACTATTCCTGATTGAAATTTAATTTTATATTTTGAGACCTGCTGGGTTACAGTCCTAGACTCATCAGGAAGTAGTATTTCCACCCCCATAATGTTCAACATTATGATTTTTGTATAGTTCTGCCCTAACCAGCATGTGTAGAATTAATTTGGGTGCCTTCCAGAAATTTCTTACATGGTATTTTGCAGTTTTGAAAAAAATCATATGAGCTTGGCAATGTATCTTTCCCAGAAATCTGTTTTTTGGGGGATACAACATTGCTTTTGTTGTAGGTCATTGTTAGGTTAGTGAGATAACAGATACTATTTTTGCTGAGAGTGAGTGTCCAGCTGACAGAACTACTGTTCCTTGAGTCATCCTTTCTGAAAGATTGGTGTGTTAAATTTCAACCAGTGCTCCAAACTCACCCAGAATCAACACAGTTACCGTTTGAGATTGTTCTCTTGCATCTGGTGGAAGCAATTACCTGGATTTGTCAAACGACCTGAAGTTAGTAGTGGCTAATTCTTGTCCTCCTCAGATATTCTAAGACTATTAAGAATATCTTAGGCTATTAAAATATTTAATCACAGTTACCGTATGTGTTACTGCTAAGAATAGCACACAGGTTTTGAAGACATGATATTAAAAATCTGCCAGTATGACATTTTAAGTGTTTCATGCTGCACTGGAGCCCACTCTTCCCTACCATGTAAACTCAGACCCAAAGCTCAGAAAGTTGCACAGCCCAGAGGTGGTGTCATGGCAGTTTACAGTCTACACAGTTTGCACTCATTTACACAGAATTAAGTGGTTGCAAATAACATAGTTTTGCACAAAACAAATAGCTTTTTGTGGACGCACTCATGCATTTGCTTTGTTTCTAAACCATGATTTGATTTTCTGTGTTTCTAAACCATAGTTTAAAAGTTTTGTTTTAGCCAACCATAGTTATCTCCTCATGTCTCTTTAAATTCCTAGTAGATAGAAGTGACGCCTTGCTTTTTTAGTAGCATTACCCCTTTCCCAGTTACACATATAGTCCTTTTTTATTGTTATATTGCTTTTACTTTCTCGAACTTATTGTAAAAAGATTATTATTGTAAAATGTTCCTCAGCTGTAAGATTGTATCAACAAGTCGTTTGCCACTTCTTGCTGTTTAATGTTCCCTCAGCTGACTTGGCTCATAGCTGTGACGTACTGGGGACTGCTCCAGTACCTCCTTTCCTACCTTGTTTACTTAAACTAGCTGCACAACAAACTGTACTTTTTAATCACTGTGACTTGGGTGAATAATGCTACATCTATGTGAGTCTATAAATACTCTTCTGAACCCAAATGTGAAAAAAAACCAACAACAGCAAAACATTTAGGGCTCAGTTGACCAAGCCTGGTGAGCACTTGCACATACATCCTGTCGGTTACTTACTGAATATGTGCTTATTGATTCGCACAAAGCTGATAATCTGAATCCCTGCTAGCCTAGGAGACACTGGAAGCATTCTGTGTAACACAGACTAATGCTGTAATGCTGTTTCTCTAATCTGTGTTTTGTTTTTTTGTTTTTTTTAACAGTCTTATGGTAAAGGCGCAAGAAGAAAAAACCGATTTAAAGGGTCAGATGGGAGTACATCTTCTGACACTACCTCCAACAGTTTTGTACGCCAGGTATGGATTTTCAGCTTCTGAAAGAGTGGATGGCTTGCTGTTGTAAATGTTCAAAATATAATTTTAAACTTTTTTTTGCAAGTTGTCAACTCAGAGTGATGCTATAGTCTGAGAAATAGCAGAAGTCTCTTCTGGCACAATGAAAAATACTTGGTTGCTATTGTTTTGGTCTTGGCATAAAAATACTTTTTCATTTCTCATTCATTTCCATGTATAGTAGTTATCCTTATTTTTGTTACTCTAATGCTGTCAGGTGATTAAAGCTGGAGGAGGAGGCAAAGTCTGATGGAAGTGCCTAAAGTGGCAACATTGGGAAGAAAGAATCAAAACCTACCAATCCTCAGGATTTTCCTGCTTAAAATAGTGCTGCATGAGGCAGTGTTAACCTAGATGCTTTCCTCCCACATCCCAGGGTTATTTTAAGGCATGGGTTGGAGGGGAAATCCCTGGCAGCATTTGTCCCCATTGCACTGATGCTGGAAGGAGCCTGGAAAAGATGGGGTGGTGTTGTAGGCTCCCATGCCTCAGTGTCTGTGTGTCTCCTTCAAAGGGAGAGATCCTGGTGGGGATCCCATACCAGTGTGGGTGCTTGCAGGACAGCTCATTCTGGCCAACAGAAGGTATCTGGAAGTGTATCCAGAGCCCAAGCTGGCTCGGGTGCTACTGAGGCTGTGTTTGTGAGGAAGGAGAGTGTGTGTCTATGGACTTGTGGTTGACAGCTTGGAGAGCAGAAATGGTACCCAGGGCACCACAGTGACTGAGCCTGTGCAGTCTGAAACAGTTCTTCATGCCCAGCTGGTTCAAGCCCTGGTATCTTCAGTGCAGACTTTCCCATCTTTTTCAGTGAGGTTCTGGAATTCAGGAACTTTCATAGCAGAGTTTTGAGGGTTTTTTACCATAAGCAGGCATCACACCTTCTCTACTGGCTTGTTTTGCATGTTCCTTCATCCCAAATTATTTAATGACTCCATTGATGTTGCACTGATTGTATCAGTACATATTTTCTGTTCACAAAATTCTTTGACTTTGTCCTGCTGTAATTGTATTGGTAGGTTTTGTGGTAGGCTGTGGATTTGTTAAAGTCACGCCCTTATTACATTTCAGTGTCTGTAACACATAGATGTGAAGTATTAATTGATGATGGGAGTTTTCGGTGGTAATAAACTGATATCAAGGTGGAAACCCTGGATCTTGTACTGTCTTAAAATACTGTGAGTCGAAATAGTGTTTGAGAGTACCAACAGGATCTCCCAGTTCCAAGGAATCTTTGTAAGGAATTCTGTTTTGCTGTTTTCCTTAGCTCCTTGTGGATGTTCAATTCAGCCTGGAACATTTTTAGCAGGATATGAATGTTTATTTTACACCAGCTGCACATGCTTCTTTGCCTTTCTTGTTTACCTAAATGAAATTTGAAGTTGGTCTCAAGTATCTCCTCTTGCTTCTCTTGTCATAGTGAGGAGCAGGGCACAGAGGATCCACAAGGAGGTGGATCATCAAACCAAGTAGGGATAATAGGTGGGCTCCTGGGCTCCTGTAGTCACTGGAGATCACAGAGTGGGAGGCATGGTTTATCGAATCTCCAAAACTAGCATAGAAAGCAGGTTTGGTGAGCTGTAAACTAAGTGTGTCTGTATCTTTCCAAGGGCTTTAAAGGGAGTGTGACTTCAAACGTAGATTTTTACAAAAGAGATTTATATATTTCCCTGAAATAAAATTTAGTAGTTACTCGAGTGGTGTAATACAAATGACTGGATGGTGAATAGGCTTCTATGAAAAATCAGAGATTTCTCAGATTGCTGAAGCTAAACTCTGTTTTGAAATTGTATGGTCACTGAAAAAATGCAAATGGATAAATTACTTAACGAATAAATACATGTGAAATAGTCCAGAGTAAATTTTAAAAAATCCCCACAAAACATTCCTAGCAAGTTATGTACAGGCAGAGCTGTGCAAGTTCTAGCAGATGTATGAGAGAAATGCCTCTTCACAGTTACTGCTGAGGCATTTATGTCAGAGCTTGGATTCCATCTTCAGCAGGTTTTCCTGCTCTGGTTCTTCTCTTGGGACAGCTTGGTTTCTCTTGCACTAAGGAAGAATTACCACCAACATGACCAGGGTGCCCAGTGTTCCGGATATTAAACAGCATGGGGGCAGAGTTTTCTGCTGGCTCAGCTGCTGTGCTCTTCCCAGAAACTCTCTTGGTCTACATATTGTTTATCTCCAGCTATCTTGCAGGATATTTTACATGATGTAAATGAACATAATTGTTTTGCAGTAACCATTTACTTTCAGGGAAAAATTTTGTGTTTCTCCAAGATGGATGAAAATTGCAGAAAAGCAGGGCAGACAAATGAATTTAAACCCTATAGAGTCAATGACGTACTGTTCATTTCCTGTTATTTTATTTAGTGCTATCTTAAAACTAGGAAATAAGTTCTTGCTTGAAAATGAATTTGTAGGGTTGTTTCTCCAAGTTTTGATGTAGACAAGGGATACACACAACCTGTTTGTTTCAGCAATGCTTATGTTGCCTATAGCTGCCTTTTGTTTCTCCAACCTCCTTTCCCTCCCTCAGTTCCTGTTTTCTTTCCTGTTTGCTTCTTAACTTCTCCTGCAACTTTCATGGGCATCTCTACACTGAAGAAAGAATACTCTGCACTGAAGAAAGAATCCTGGGATTGTCCTGAACATTTTTCACTAGGATCTGCCTGCATTCCTTATAAAGAATAAAGAATGTTTGGAAAGTGCTTTTGTGTCATATTTAGCTGGGGGAGCTGTGAGAGGTGTACAGGTTCTTGTCATAGGCATCGATGGAAAGTGGTAGTTCCTAACACAGAAATATATTTTGGCTGGATAAAGGAAGACAAATACATCTAGTCCTAAGGAAATGTTATGCACATTGAAGGCAATTGAGGTATTTGGCAAGAGCAAGGATGTAGGATTCAGTCTTTGGAATCCACAGAGCTGCTGGGCATTTAAGTTAAAGCTGCTGCAAGAGGGAGGGACTTTATGTTTATTGTTAACGTTGATAAAACTTTATTGTCTGGGTTTTAGTATTTCCTTAAGGACATATGCCCCTCTTGTTCCAATATATACCCAGCAACTTCCCTGCTAGGCATACCACATGCTACAGTAATAAAAATAATGCCAACTTTGTACTCTCTCCTTCAAATGAAACTAAGTAGCATTCAAATTGCTTGAAAACTCCTGCTGTTGTATAAGAAGAATGAAATGTCCTCTGCACAGCCCTGTGTGCAGTGATCTTTTCCATTTAAATCTGTTTTGTGGTGTGCTGAAGTAGAGCAGAGCAATCTATCCAGTATTGTTTCTGATGTGTATAAAAGAAGACTTAAACTGGAGCAAGAGCATCTGTATATAATAATACAAATTAACCCCCCATTCTTTTCAGTCCAGTTAGAGCTCCTTTGTGCTGTGAATTTTATGTGTTGATACAGATTTTTATTATAATTTTTACTTGTGACACTATAAAACCTTTGAGATTTTAGAGGAGTGTTTGGATCATGTTCTATTTGTTTGTTACAAAAAATGTTTGTTTAGTTTTGTCTCCAGCATGTTATTGATGATATTTGAGCTTAAAAAAAATAACAACAATTAGGTCTTCTTTTTATTTGCTAGCAACTACTGCTTGTCTTTTCAATAACAGGAGAGGGAGATTTTTTCCTCTCTGCTTTCTTGTGAAGTTGTATTGGCAATTAAGCTGTGTATTTGGAAAGCAGAAGCATCATTGCACACCAATCACCTCCTAACAGAATGTAATCACTTGTCTTTAGGGAACTAAAGGACATTGTGTTATGTAGTTTTCATCATCTTTTTTGAGCTTTGGAGTGATAAGCAGCTTGTTCTTAGGGTTAGTTATGAAAGACTGAATTGGATTTGATCTCTAGTTGTTGCCATTTTGACTGATGCTTGGTAATGATTTTGCTCCCAAGGGTTTCTTCAAAATACAGATCAGACAACATGTTTTGCACACTGTGGCATTCCCAGGAACATTATTTTAAGCAAATTGCATGTTCTGATAGCATTACATATTTTGTGGTTGTGCTTCTGGACCCATCTTTGTCAAGGTTTTATTTTAAATCGTAATGATGAATCAGAGAAGCAGTCTAAATTGTTGGGATTTTTATGTGTTGCAAAGGCAGATTAGATTGTGAAATAGGCTGTTGTCTATGGACTGGCTTACAGAAATTTTTAAGGTTTTACAAATCTGTTTTTTTTTCCTTTAGATATTGGCTTGATGCCTGTTATACTGTGCTCACTCAAAACCACAGCTATAAATAATTATGTAGGGAATTCATTATTCTTCTGCTTTCCTCTAAGGACGTTTGCCTAGCTGTGTAATTACCTATTGAATTTTATGAATGGTAAAACTAAGATTTGCTCTAAAAACCAATTTGAAAATATTGACTTAGTTTTGCTCATAAACATGCCTCTTAATCTTGATTTCACCAGAGAACTGGGCCATGTCAGAAATGTATTCCTGTTGTTTTAATTGCCTTTTTTCTTCCAGATGTAGAGCTTAGCTTTGATTTTTAGGTTTTTTTTTTGTTTTTATGAGGGGAAGAGCTTATTCAGTATTCAGTATTCAGTGAGGCTATGTATTTACAGGCTGAGCCACAAAGAGCTGTTGTAGAGTGGGCACAGATACTAGCTTTGGTCTTCATGCCCAGTACTAACAATCTTAGGCTGAAAACCTGCCTTTATTTAACCTGCTAGGACTATTCCTTCTTCTTGAAGACTATATGTGAACAAGATTGTGGCTAGCCAGAAAATCTGATATTGGCTCATTTGCCAATTAATATATTCTTACTTGCTTTATGTGCCTCAAAGTATGAGAAATACTTTGCTTGTAGAGAAAAAATGAGCATTGCAGACTTGCCATTAGCTTTTACCCATTAAAAAAGGAGGCATGCGAAGCACTTTTGGAGATATTGTGCAAATACTGATTGTAATACATAAAAATATATACCTACTGCTCAGTTTAATTTTCTCATCTCCTATTTCTGATGCAAATGTCTGGGGTTGTTTTGTTAGATTTTTTCTGGTCTCTTTCTGCACATTTCACTGAAAGCCACAGCAGTGATGCTTGTGGCCTGTGCTTACTATTGTGGTTGCATTGAAGCCTTACACAAGTGATAAATTCTAGAAAGTCTGCTTATTTCAAACACATTAAAACTGTTATTTTGTGGGCAGTTGATAGAATTGTGATGCTCTATGTTTTTCACCAGAAATTGTAAGTTATTGAAAGAAATACATAGCACCTGGATAAAGCAAACTTAAAGTGAGGTTGGCATAGGGAGTGTGATGTCTGTACTGCTCTGTTCTTCTGGTGTTAGCCAGTCTGTGACTTTAAATCCTGGGCAGGCTGTTTCAGGGTGACCTGCTGTTTGTATTGAGCAATGTGAATCAGTTTTTAGCCAAATCCACCGAGACTGCCTTTGTTGTGATACTACTCTAGGAGTAGTACTAGCATGGGAAAGCAACTGTTTTTTATGTACTTCTTGTATGAAGTATACCAAGTTCACAGTGGGGTGAAGAACTTAGAGCAGTGCAGGGATTCATAAGAAAATGTCAGTTCAGCTGTTGATGTAGAGTTTCATTTATGGCTCATAAATGAATAAGTAAATCGTTCTCAGTTCCTCAGTCATGTGTTAAAATGCAGTTGGATGGGGAGTGGGAGGAGGACAGCTTTTAGAAGAGGCCTAATGTGGGGGAATTGGGAATGTGGGGCTAGAGGAAGGGAGGGGGAAGAAAGGGATTTTCCCTTCTGATGGCACTTGTGGAGCTGCAGACATGGAGGGAAAAATCATGTTAGGCTCATTGAGCTATAGATTTCCTTGGCTGTAGTAAGAGTTTGAAAAGTCTCCTTTTTTGGCCTGGAGAGAATAGAACAGATGCCCCTATAAAGCATGGGATTTTGGCAGGCATGACTGGAGGGGAGATGGCTGAGAAAAAGCTGGCAGAAAGGAAGTTCATTTGTGGACTTTAATTCTTTCATGGGCCCTTTTTTGCCTCAAATGGTTTCTAAGAATAGAAATCAAAATGTTGCCATGTGTTTAAAAAAACCCCACACACCCTCTAACCAAAACAAACAGGCAAAACATCTTAATGCTCTTCTTACACGTCCGTTTATGCTTCTTGTAGCAGGGTAAGAGAAAATTACCGGGAGGGAGAACAGCTAAATGTAATGCTTTATAAAATCAGAAGGGTAGGAGCTCTCTCTATAGCTGTGAATGGGTGTACATGTTTGATGTTACTCTGCATGAGCTGAAGTCAACACGTCCTTTTCCAAGCAGCAGTGGAAATTTTGAAGGTGGGGCTCACACCTGATGTCTGCTGAGATGATTACCAGCATTGCTTTGGACTGGCTAAGGTGATGGGTGGGTGCTGAGAGGTAATATGTGGTTGCTGTGAGAGAGCAAGGGAGATGCAAGCTCTGAAGCGGGGTGGGTGGCATCCCTGGGGAGGGGCAGCTCTTGAACCTCCTTCTTTGGCATTCCCATTGCCGCTGGCTATGTGCTTCTCTGGTTCTGTAAGGGAGAGGAGGAATGGGGCTTTCCAGTGGCTCATTTTGGGCAGACAGAGGTTTGAGGGGTTTTTAAGCATTAAACTGGTGAAGGATTTTTGGTAAAGATACAGTTGGAGACCCTTCCATCATAGTGGATGGCATATGGAATGAGCAGAAAGCCTAAACTGGGTTAGGCTTAAGTGTTTCTCTTTGGCCAAATATCTTTATGGCTGGTGATTGCTCTGTGACTGTCTCCATCTTTCAGTTTCTAATCAGAGTGGGCTTGCAAGAGCTGAACCTCTCAAAAGCCTTACAGCTGTGCTGGGAACCTCCTTGCTTGTATTTGCTGCTCTCTTATGTGGGGTACAGCAGGAGCACCAAGGAAAAACTATGCAGCTGTAAAAAGTTAAGATCAAAATTAGGAATAGGATTGAGTGAGAATCAAGTGTTTTGTTTTATTTTGTCCCCTGCTTCTCCCAGAAAATTCAGTGTGGTTTCCACTTTGTGCAGCATTGTCTATTAATTTGTGGTGAGGTGCAAGGTTTATTATATGCTATCATAGATGTCTTCTAGTTATAGTAAGTACAGACATACTTACAAAGTATCTGCAATGGAAGTTTTCTGATGCATATATTTAATTATAGCTAATGCAGAGACTGTAAAAATGTTTTCTGAAGATAAATACAGTATTTTTACAACTTTTACTTATGGGCCTATCTAGTTGGAAATTTTTTTAACAAAGCCTTAAAATATGGGGGTTCTTTTTAGAAATAACATGTTTTAAGTCACTTGAAAAATTCAGTTTATAATTACATATAAGCGCATCATAAACAATTGCTTAGTTCCTGAAGTGTTTTTGTAGTTTTCAATATTGCATTGATTTTCAGGGTTTGCATTTACACTGTGTGGTTTTGATTGGGAACAAATGCCTAACACAAGGGAACAGTTTGATCCTCTGTAAAGCAAATGTCATCTTCTGCTCCAAAATGCAAGCACATTCATAGAAAAATAACTGCTGGGTGGCCAATGTGCAGCAAGCTGCTTCAATTTCTCCCTATCGTGAAGATGAAGCTGCTCCCAGTCACTGGCAGGGCTCAGGGAGTAAAGATCCTTTGCAACTAGCTGGGGGAATTTACTGGATCTTTTGTCTTTCACAGTACTCCACCAGTACATTCCTGCTTAAACTCAGGAGTGCTCAGTTTGTCCCTCACTAGATAGATACACTGCAAAATATACGTGCCATTTCTCTTCAGTTAGTCACAAAATTGCCAGTTTTATGGGCAGTTGCAGGAGGGAACTGTCTCCTCTTCTCCTGGGCCATGTGTTTAGACAGTATTTCCAGTGATGATTATATGTTCTTGTAGACTTGAATGTTGCTTTTTTTGTGTGATCTCACTCAGACTTCGCTGGAATACTAGATTCAATGAAAAGATTTGTGCTCCAATACTTTTAAAATAAACTGTAAATCTTCTCAGGAATTTACAATATTTTTTTTTTTTAATCAAATTGTAGAGTGGCATCCATGTCAGCACAATTTAGCGAGTTGTCTCCACTGATGGTCACATAATATTTTAGTTCCCGAATATGACTGGCCTGAAAAAGAGTTGGACCTTAAGCAAACCTAGGTATATAAAGACAGTCCCTTAAAATCTGATATTGTAGAATACATGAATTCTTTTTCCTCTGCAAAGAAAGTAAGTAATTAATAATACTCTTGAGATGTGCAGTGTTATTTCTTAGCACCATATAAACCTTTAGTCCCTTATGTGTTAAATGGTTTTAATCATATGGTTGACTAATAGGATAATCAGGTCTTGGATAGGAAAGAAAAGTGATTCCTGCAAACAGGTGGGGAGCTGAAAGAGGGGAGGATGGATGAAGTGAAAAAGGCACAAGAAAGATGAAGTGGAAAATGAGAAATACATTTATATATGCCTTTGATATTCTTCCTTCTTATTGTCTCCACTGCTGTTTTCAAGTTTTCAGTTGTTTTGCAGATTGAGCCTGGGGAGTTTGTTGCAGGATGAGAAATAGCCTTCTCTTTTATTCCAGCTTACGTTTAATTGCTGTGTCTTTTATGTTAGAAATATAGCTGTAAGCCATGGTTGATCAGATGGCTCTCAGAAGTGTCCTTATCCGATCCTGCTTTTGCGGGGACTGAGCTGAAGGCAGACATCATAGTTCCTGTAGAAACAGTGAAGCATAGCTAGCTGGGTTTATTTTTCCTACAAAGGGTGGAAAGTACAGCATATGTTCAGTAATCTCCCCTTGCTACTTTTCTAAAAACATGTTAGTTTTGTGTAGTTCTCTGAAAAATCAATCACTCTTTGTCCAACTTCTTTGACCTTATTTATATTTTAGGAATCCTTTTGAAAACGGTAATGTGTCAAGGAAATGTTTGTTTATAATAAGAAAAGATAAAAGACTATATCAGCCTTGTCCTTGAAATAATTGCTGAGAAAATTGCCAGAGTTAGTAATAGAGTTTAATCAGGAGTTGGTTGGTTTTACACATTTATTTCCAAGATTAGCTACAATTTATCCATCATCTGCCATGTAAACTGCAATGGAAATAAGATGCTTTCCTAAGCTGCTGGTATTACTAAATAAAATGCTGAAATAATGTTAAAGCAAATTTTCCCATGCTTAGGAGAAATAATGTTTGCTCAAACTCCATAAGCAGTTTGAAGATATTAAAGGTTAAAATGTGCAAATCTTCATGTCCTGTTATTATCTGAGAAAAGTGAACAGTATTTAAAATACTATTACAGACATGGCAAAGAAATGAAAACACATCAATAGGTTTTAATCATTATACTGTTACTATACTTTGAAATATGAATGTAGAAAATTAGTCAACACTTTATACAATAAATAAGTGTGATGATAAAGTATGGTGTTGAGATAAAGCCTTGGAATGAGATGGCACAGCCAAGTGAAAGAGAGACAGCATCATTTTGAGGCCCAAGAAGCAGTGATTCATTGGAGATAGTCTGGAAGAATTGGCAGTGTGCCGTGTGCTTTTTTTTTATGGAAATAACTTAACTCTGGAAGGTTGAAGATTTTTTTCTAGTCTTACTGATTCACTGCTCATAAATAAGAGCTACTTAGAAAAATACTGGAATTTTTTGCACAGTCTCAGCCTCCATATGATATTTATTTATTTTTGAAAGATTCCTGGCTGTTTGAAGTACACAGGAGTATCGCATTTTACCTTGAAAATTTTCCTACTCAGAGTTCAACTCACAACTTACTTAATTTGGTCCTGTAATATGCCTAACAGTCAATGTGGTAGAATCCTGTTTAACACATAATTTGGGATTTAATCTGGTATTCCTTCTATCAGAAATCTGCTTTCTGCTGTGGCAAAGTTCATTACATCAGCTCAGTCCTTACATGGTACTCAGAAAATCCTTTGGTCTCCTGTGACATGTGATGTCACACTCTCTGTGTTATCCTACACCCTGTATTTTCTCTCAAAGCAGGTTCAGCTAAACTTAGGGTTAATTTCCAGCATGAAATGTGTATCATTTGGAGAATGTCCTATTAGTTCTTAAATGTTTGGAAGGGTAAATGGAGCCCAAAACCACTGGAAAATGTGTATTTTTGATACTAGGTCTCCTGCTTGCAACTGTAGCTATGGTTGATTGTTGATGTGGCAAAGCGCTTGCGGGTGGCATACATTTAGCTGGGAGTTACTAATAGCCAGGGGAAACGAAGAGATGAAATAATAATGAAGCCCACTGTTGCAGTGTTTGCTTCATTAAATAAAAGAGAGGAGGTTCATCCATGGGAACAAGCATACAATGTTATGATTTTGGGAGGTGTGTGCATCATTTGTCTCTTTATCAATGCTGCAAAACAGAAATCCCAGCCTCCGTTCTGGAGTCTGTCTTCTCTGATGGTTCCCTAGGGGTTGCTCTGTAATGAATCTCCTTGTACTGTGCTTCTGACTAAAGACTGCAGCATATTGTTCAGAGGGTGGCATTGATTTTTTCTGTTTTTCTAATTTTTTGTGTTGTAAAGTTTTAACCTGTTTAGACTTGCCAGTGCTGTTGGTTCTGCAGGCTGTTTGCAAGTAAAGACAGACCTTGCCCAGATGAAATTATGATCTCTGCTGTTTCCATTAGAGTTTTAATTTTCCCCCATTGGAAAATTTATAGTCAGCTTAAAATTCTGGATCAATTTATGCATCCAAAAAGAAGAGTCCTTGATTTAGACATTGAATGACCTCCTTTTATTGCCTGAATATTTGGTAGATGGGCTTGGGGGAAATCCTATTCCTAGGTTGTAAAAAATTTAAACAGAAAGTTTTTAGGCAGACTTTCTTGGCAGGATACATAAGATTTTATTTTTCACGTTAGGAAAGTTCACTGTATTTATAAGACTGGCATTATTCATGGTTTTTCAGAACACGTGCTTGAAGTCAAGCAGCTGCAATTTACAGTTAATCTGACAAAAATTTACTTCTGCTTACTCTGAGTACCACTCAGGGATTTTTCTCTGCTAGCTAAAGAGCTAGCTTTAAGGCTTTTTGAAAGGTCTTACCAATGTGGTACTGCCAGTTGTGGAACGGGACCTTAACTTGGTCTTATTTGTACTAATGGACTTCCCTTTCAAGTCTGCATAAATAAATTCTTTTGTGCAAGTGGTATTTTAGTGGTCATTCAAAAGTTGGAAATACAATTTCCTTTATATTTCCAGGAAGACAGGATCTGCCTGAAAATGCATCATCAGCTTTATTACATAGGTTATCCCCAAACCAGAGCACTATGAAAATCTGAAATGTGTATGAACCCCATCTCTGCCAACTTGAGGAAGTGCTTGCCATTGTTTTGCACGTGTTTGGCAGGAATGTTGTCAGCCACGGGGGCAAGGAGATTCCCTGAGACAGGAGGGCGAGCTGCTCGGGAGCCATTTGCCAGTGCTATGGCTCCCAAGCTGTGCTGGTGCTGGTTTGCTGGGCCAGTAAGGCTGCACAGGCTGCTCAGCTGGTGGCCAGGGGAGGGTTTGGGTGCTTGGTCCCTGCAGGTGCCCTCTCCAGCCCCAGGTGGTGGTGCTTGAGTCCTGCTTTGGGTCATGTGCTGCATGCTGCTTCAGAGGACTGTAGCAATGGTCCTGTGGATTTTTACTGTACACAGGACAGCCCCTGGATGAAGAGTGTGGTTGAAGTCCTTATCATGCCAAAAGCCATCAGACTTGGATGCCTTAGTCCCTCTGGTTTTGCCCACACTGTGGGAAGCCCCTGGGTTGGGAGCACACCCCATGTGCAGCATGGCAAGCAGAGATGCATGTAAACACCATTGCCTTTTTCCTCACTCCTACACTGTAGTTTCCTTGGAAGTGAAGCAGTTTTCAAGGAGGCCCAGCCTGCTGTGTGTTCCGGAAGTTTCTGAGTTTGGACAATGGCTGGACCATTTTCTCCCTGTGACTGCTGGACATTTCTCCCATATGCTGACACCTGTCTTGTTGGCATGGGTGTCCTCAGCTGCTAGCAGGAGACTTCATCCTGTCTCCAAAGAATGTTTTGACAAAAACTGTATCAGAAATCATGATATCAGCAGGTGTAAAGTATGAGATAGGTCAGGAAGCAGACAGAAATGGAAATGAAGGTAACATGTCAGCACAGAGAAGAATTCCCAGCCTTTGTAAGCAGAAAACCCAGAATACCAGGGTAAGCAAAGGGAAATTTTCCCACTGTGGCTACAAACATTTTACAGGACCCATTTGTTGCTGTATAGAGTATTCTAGGGATTTCGGAATAGAACCAGTTTATCAGATTGCTAGCAGTCTGTTGTTTGTTAGGTCTCTAGGCACCCTAAATGAGGGTGACTGAGGCATTTGGCTAAATGTTGTTTGCTCCTTATATGGTGTATCACTGCCATTTAAGAGAGTATCTATTAATTACTATCCACTTTGCAAACTTGTCTGTTTTTTCATGAGAAGATAGGGTACAATTTGAACTGTTCTATTTTAGAATCCTTTTTTTCCTTACTTTTATCCTGATTTTCTTAGGAGACAAGGAGAACCTGGTACATAGTCTCTGTTGCTTAGCTCATTTAGGTTGCCTCCAGTGGATGCTGTTGGCATTAGGCAGGGAGGAGAGTACTTTTTCACTCTCACCCAAGCTAGCAGCATTCTTGTGTGTGCTTGATGGTTATGGAGACAGACCATCTCTTCCAGAAGTTGATTTGTATTGCCTAAATTAGTCTTGTACTCTGAAATAGTCTCCAGAAGAAGGAATTGTAGTCCCACTGAGTGCAGGGGGAGCATTAGGGAACCGGATTTCTCATTTAGCTGCCTGTGGTTGGTTGCTGTCAATGGTCTCTTTTGCTCATGCCTGTGTGTGTTCCTCAGACTTTCTTCTTGGCTGATGTTTCTGGAGCTGTTTAACACTGACAGCACCAGTTTAGCTATTGAGCACAGATTCAGCACACATTCAGCAAAACACATATAGTGTTTTCTGTGTCTGTACATCTTATTTCAATGGAAACCTTTTGCATCTATTCTAATCATATGTTCAAATACCTGTGGGGTGTAGAATACAGCAGCACATAAGCTGTTTTTAATTTTATTGCTGTTCTGCATTTAGGAGTGACTCATTGCTTTGGAGACTGAGTTGATAAAAAATTTGCACATCTCATTAATCTAATACTGTAATTCCTGAGAAACATTGCACTGAAAAAGCCCATTGTTCAGATGGTCGATGGTAACTTTTACTCTATGGAATAGTACGCTGGTCTGCATGAAATCATTCTAGGTGTAATTTTCTAGCAAATAAAAATAAATCACAAGGAGTTCTTTACAGAAACCAAAAAATGATGCCTTGCAACTCAGATCCCAGGGAGAATTGGATCAGGAGTTTTAAGAGGCTTCAGTTTCATTCTGTTTGTCATATGATTCATTGTCATTTATATCAACCTTGAAGCTTTTCTGAACAGTGACATTTTTCTTTCTTTTTCAATATAAATCTAATAGATTGATGACAACCACCTGATTGACCAAGAGATTGGTTTTAAAACTATTTTAAAGCTCTTGTTTTATGTCATGGCAGTCCATAACATGACAGAATAATAATAACAAGAGGAAACCCTTAGACATCTTTGCTCCCCTTTAGTTTTATGATTCTCATTTAGACAAAATTTTTAATGAAGAACATAGCTAAGTGAGCTACTTTTAAAATTTTTAGAACTAAGTTGATTATCTTATTGTTTCACTATTTGTTTTTAGTTTGTCTTGGAATATAGCGTCTCATGTCTTCCCTGATTCCCTCGCCCTCCCAAAAAGCCCAACAGCAAAAGAGCTGATGAAAGGTCCCTACAATCCATTTTTGCATATAAAAAGTTTTGAAAGTAAGGAGAAACTGAAAATGTTTGATGTGGCAAACAACTATTCCCAATATTAATTGTAATGGAATGTGTGTAAAGCAAAAACGCAGGAAACAAAACTGGTGGAGAGAACGCTGGAAAACACTTGATCATAGTCAGTGTTCAACCTCTCTCTTCAAAGTCAGTAACACTAGGTGAGTTTTACACCTGCTTCCTGGGATCTGGGCAACCCAACTCCACGTGAGCTTGACCACTTCCTATCTGGAGCAAAATCTTGGTGTTTGCTGTAACATCCTTCAGGATAAGTGCCAGAGTTTGCAGTGATTTTGTTTCTTCTGAGAGTAATAGTTTTGCTGTAGTAAAGTTATTATGGTAATATACTAAGGATGAAAATTCTGAATGTGGTAAAATGTATGGATAGTTCTTAACTGAAGTCAGACTTCCTGGTTGTAATTTTTTTAATGCTGTAAGAAGACAGCATGGTGGATTGCACATGTGAGTGAAGCTTCGCTTCACTTTTTTTTAAGTTATCCATAGGATGTGTGTGTGTACTTGCTTTATTTCCTTTTTGTCTGGAGGACATAAAAATAGTTCTCTTGCCCTGAATTGTGGGCAGACTGGTGGGCACCTGATGTGTGAATTTAACCCACATTTTCTGAAGGACAATGGTCCACGAGTCACAGTGATTACTTTTTTTTGACTAATGTAAACGACATCTGCTCTGTTCAATGTTGTATGCATTCCAGGGACTTTCTGTTTATTGCAAGTACAAACTAGGCACAGAAACTCCAATTTAAGAAATATTTCTTTAACTTTCTATAATTTGAGATTTTGACCTCCAGTTTAGGTTGGAGAGTATACCTACATGCAATTCAGTCTAGTAGGTGGTGTTTTAACATGTATTGGTTCAAGACAGAGAAATATAAATGAGTAAGTGAGGAACAGGTAAATTGTACGAACGTAATTACCTGTAATTGTGGGAGAGGATTGCATACACTGCAAACTTTTGTATTTGTGAGTGTGACTTCCCCTGATCCTGATGAAATGCAGGCTTGACAGACACAAGTGAGAGTGGCTGTATCTTGGAGGAAAGGCTCTTGCTCCCTTGAAGCAGAGGTAGCTGATGCCTTGCAGTGACCAGTGTTGCAGTTCTGCATGGGCTGTGAGCAGCTGTCCTGTTACACCATGGGGATATAGAGGCACTGGTTTGTAAACTAGTACATCCGACTCTTAATCTTTCTTTTTGACCCCTGCTTTGTTTCATAGTGCTTTATGCCATTGGCATTTGATTTTTTTATCCTGAGACTTGAAATCTAGCTACTATGTTAAGAACAGTGGTAAAGGAAGTGTCCATAATTTACTGAAGAAAATCTAGAATTGTATGCATTGAAGTTTTTTATAGTACCTTTTTACATATATATTTATTCAAAACATTGGGAAAAAAATTCTGTTTGCCCTACTAGTGCTCTCCAGCAGTTCTGCATCTAAGCTTTATACATTGTTCCACAGTTGCTGTGCTCCAAATCTTTCCCTTGCTGCCTCCACACCACGTTGTGTCATCCATCTGTTTCTTTAGCTGATAACATACAGCTATTCACAAAACACTGATCAAATCAATGACATTGAGTAATGTAGTTAGTATATCTTTAATTCTGGAGGCATGCCTTTTTTCTGTTCCTTGTACAGCACTTATGCTAGTTCTTTATTTCTTCTACCCGTGGGATAACCTGGACTTTCCACCCTTATGTAAAGATGCTGGCTGCCATTCTAGACTACCAAAGGCTTGTGAAAGTTAAACGTATTTCATTTTTATTCTTACTTTTGTGGGAGTTTTAGATACACAGAGTGGTTCTGGTCATGATGCTTTTAAATTTATGGCTTTGTTTTTGCTTGACAAGAAAGGAAGCCAAATTCTATAAGAAAATAAAATTTTCCCTTTTCTGAGATCGAGATGCATTATATATAAAATATGCAGAAATCTGTGCATTGTTTTCTAAATTATGTGTGTTTATTTCCAACAGTAAGCAAAACTGAATATTAACTGTAATGGAATAAAATGATGAAAGGATGAAGAGTTTTAATTTTCTCAGTAATGTCAAAAATTAACATGCTAGTTGTCTGTTTTTCGATATTGGAGGCATCACCAAAAGTGTGTTTTGATACCACTGTTGTCATGTGACCAAGTGGCATGTTTTGCTTTTCATTTTCCATGTATTTTCCTCTCAGTAATCTAAAATAATTACCTTACTGGCCTTAATATTTTGCATACAAATTCTGAGATATATATCTGTCTGGACAATTTGTGAAAGGCAATGAGACATGTGTATGTTGTCCTGAAAAAATAATAATGGACTGACTAAAATTTAACCTCTGTTAGCTTGTTGTTTCATTTGCATGCTAAGCAATTAGAAAAAATTGTTTTACTGTTAGTTTGCATGCATTGTTTAATAAGGTACAAAGTACTACCTCTTCTGAATAACCCTGCAGGAAAATAGTTGAGCAGTATTAGCAATATTACTAATAATTGATTGTACCAATTATCAAGTTGCCATAATGCTTTCGGAATGAAACCTCATTTGTGTAACTTAAGTTTTTAATATATATGCTATATGCTTTTACCTTAAGAGATGTAGCAAAAAAGGAATTTTCTTTTTCCTAAAAAGGAAGTAAACAAATATGTTTGTATTGCAATTCTGTTAGTTCATAAAAATGCTAATTAAACACATTAAATTGATTGTAGACAGGTTTGTTCTTTGCTTCTGTATTTGTCGTTTCTGTTCAGCTTTTCTAGTACTATGCATTTGGTTACATGCATTTGACAGGAAATCTTCTTATCAGAAGCTTGCATCAGGTTCTACTTAAACTGGATGACTCTAGTTAGTAAATTCCCACCACAGTATGTCCTGTTTGATGTACCACTAAATGGAATTCCCTCTGTGTAACTCTCCTTCATGTTACTTGAGCTTTGAGCCTGAGAGCTCCAGCAGTGTGTGAGTGCCACCACAGTGGACAGAGTTTGACGTTTATCATGATGATAGTTCGTGTAGGAAGGGACCTTCGAATGTCATCTAGTGCTACCCCAATAAGCAGGGACATCTTCACCAGGATCAGGTTGCTGAGAGCCATGACCAGACTGGCCTTGAATGTTTCCTGGTATGGGGCATCTACCACCTCTCTGGGCAACTTCTTCCAGTGTCCCACTGCCCTCATTGTTAAAGTGTCTTCCTTGCATCTAGTCTGTGATGCAGTTCCCTTCCTGTCTGCTCTCTGTGTTCTTGAGGATGCTTGCACAGTGGTAGAATTTTCTTTCTTTGTCTGTTCCTGTCCCCATTTTGGAGTTATTTTGAACTCTAGGGATTACTGGAAGCCTCAAAAAGATTCCTTGGACCACACTAGTATAAATGAACTAAAGCTCAGTTATCCTGAATAATTTGTATCACTTTTGGCTCTGTCTCACCCTGTAATTCCTAGAGCTCTCTTCTCAGAGGACCCACTGTGCTTTTGCCCATAAGTCACTTCTAAGGTAATTCTTTGAAGTAAAATGAAATCTATTCTTTAGTAGATACAGCTCATGAGCAGAGTAAAGGATTGCTCAGAGTGGCAACTTAAAAACAGCACTGTCTTTAAGCAGGTGTGTTTCTTGTTTTATTCACTGGCTGGGAGCAGGGTTCAGGTGTCTGTAATCGTTCCCTGTGAGGGCTGATGCTATCATGACCAGGCTCTCTCTGCAAGGAGCACTCTGTCCTTCCCTGCACCAGGGTGAGCAATGGAATCTGCTCTTGGAGATGAGACAGGGGGTCCAACACTGGACAGGATGCAGGAATCAAATATTTCAGATGTTGTAGAGGACACTCTAAATCTTAGATCCAAGGATGAGCTGGAAACAATTCCTGTGGAAGAAATCCAAGACCTTAAACCTGAGGATTTGCAGGAGTCTGCTCCTGCTGAAGCAACACAGGACAGTAAACCTGGGACTGGACAGGTACAACAAAGGGATAACTGTGGATTAGGGGCCTGGGGCATTTGTACAATTGCAGTAGTGTATTTGTTAGCAATTATAAGCACACTTTTTTCAGTTATACTTGAGAAAACTTGCTTGCATTTTATGAATTCAGCCTGCTATTTCTAGAGGTTGGATATGCCAAGCCCCAGAAAGGTGGTGCATATCATGAGAACCCTTTTTGCTTTAACTAGGCAGAAGTTTATGTATGCTACTGTCATCTTCAGGGGGATTGAGTGGAATGAGAGTATCTATTGCAAGCTGACCTACATAGCCAACTTCCAGGTGTAATGCTGAGCCCTCTCCATAACGGATAAATTGAAGCTATCCTAATATGAGAAGAACTTTTCTGTGCTGTTTGAAATTACTGACCTCAGTTTAGAGTGAAGCTGGAAATAGAATTGTTCCTATTTGTGGTGTTGTGTTCCTCTGCAGAAAATTGCATTCTACTTTGATATCACAGTTCATGGAGAAACATGAATATTGAGGGCTTCAAGTAGAGCAGGTGTAAAATAGGTTTTCTTCATTGGAACAAACTTAAAATATTTTTTCAGCATTGTTCCAAAGAAGTGAAGAAAAGATGTTAGGAATGGGAGACAGGGTTTGGTGACTGGTCCTGGTGATCTGACCTTTCATTGCTACACGAATCCTTGCTCTTCCGTGCTGCAAAAAGCAGATGTCTGAAATGCTGGACTGGGTTCTTGCCTAGAAATTTTCTCATCTTAATGTTTCTGTATAAAATTTCCCCATTTGTATGAGCTGTTCACCTTTCAGCACGGCAGGCATTTGGAACATCTCTTAGGCACCAGGTGAGTGCTTACCTAGCAAGTATTTTCCTCCAAGTCAGTAGTCCAGATCTACCAGTAGCTGGATCTCAGCCTGCTATCTGAATCCTAAATGGGTGTCTTTCTGTTCCTTAAATATTTGTTTTGTAAATTCTTTGAGTTTTTTTAATCTGAGATTTTAACCAGCAGTCCTATCTTGAACTTGAGAAGTCTGTCCCAAAGAAACTTTTATCAAAAATATCATATTGTTGCAAAAAGTCTAGCTAACAGATTGACTGCTTTTATCTGCAGTATTGTTCTTTTGAAAAACTCTTTAATCAAGAAATGTTAGGAAGAATTACTTGTCAGAATGAAAAGATGACTCTTGTTTCTGGATGAAAGAATAGTTAATAATGCAACAAGAAAATTATCAAGTGTCTCACATGACAACACTTCACGAATCTGAAAACGTTTTTTGCGGAGTGTTTCAACTCTGTTGGAAAATATGAGCTTCGATGTTGAGGGTTTTTCTTCTTTCTTGTTGAAGGTTTGAGTCTTGGGGAAAAGGGTCAGGATGGGATGGTTGTCATCTCCACCAGTGTGACACTCTGTCAGGGTTGTCAGCAATGAAGCTCCATGCAACTGCTCGCTCCCCCAGCAGTGGGATTGGGGAAGGAATCAGAATGGTAGTAGGTAGAAAACCTGTGAGTTGAGATGAAACCACTTTAATAGGAAAAGCAAAAGCCACACACACAAGCAAAGCAAAACAAGGAATGAATTCACTGCTTCCCATGGGCTGGCAGGTGTTCAGCCATCCCCAGGAGAGCACGGCCCCAGCACGTGCAATGGTGACTTGGGAAGGCAGATTCCATCACTCCAAATGCACCACCCCTCCCCCCTGCCCACTTCCTCCTTCTTCCCAAACTTTATATCCTGAGCATGATGTCATATGGTCTGGAATATCTCTTTGGTCACTTTGAGTCACCTGTCCCAGCTGTCTTTCCTTGAACCTCCCATGCACCCCCAGCTCCATTGCCAGTGTGACAGTATGAAAAGCAGAAAAGGCCTTGGCTCTGTGTAAGCTCTTCAACAGCAAAAACATCTCTCTTATAAACCCCATGTTCAGCACAAATCCAAAACATAGCAGCCGCTATAAAGAAAATTAACTCTACCCCAGCTGAAACCAGCAGACATGCAAAAACTCAGGTACTAAAATTTTGAAGAACAAATGCTTCTGAAACAGGGATTTCTTTCTACTTCTAAAAATGATTTCTTGGTATGAACAGACTCTAAATCTTAGCCTTTAATAATTGATTTTCCTATTTGTAAAATAACTTCCTTATTTACTAAATGAAAAAATTAAGTGTGAGGGAATTCTGAAGTTACACTTTAATGGTGCATCTTTTGTATCTCTTTATCCAGGTATCATTCAGTGTTGCTGAATGTAAGATATGATTGATTAATGAGCAGTTGTGATAATGTGGCCTACATTCTTGAGGCTGGTTTTTAATGCCAAATTGAGAGGAAATCAGTGTCGCTGTGCATCTTCAAATATGGAGTCAGGAAAAAACAAGGGTTATTTTAAAAACTCTGAGATTTAATCTTGGCATAGTTTATTACTTTTCTCTGATGCTGCTGAACATACATTTTCAGAACATAGACATACAGCTCTGTGAAAGCACCACTTTGGCACAGCCCCCCCTCTTTTCTTTGTTTAATAGCTGGGAACATTTCTTGCTGTTTCATTCTATAATGTTTCCTGAGTTCTTTTTGCTGTTGCTGACTTCATGTGCAGAACCTCATGTGTTTCAGGGTTGTATGTGTACATGGCCCCTTTCAAAATGAAGCAATTAATCATGTTGATAAAGTTGAAAAATTCTTGGCACATGCACAGAAGTTCTTTGCTTATATTCAGAAGCTCTTTTTATTGTTTTGAAAACTCATCTAAAGTACATCCCAGTATTCTTTAAGTTTTCTGAGCATTTAATTTAGCTAAAAAATAGATGGAATTCATTAGAAAATATGTTCTCTATTAGGAAATTTCTTCATCTTAATGCTTTTAACTAGATATAAATAAGTTTAGAAGAATTTCCATTAGTGTTTTGATGTGAGGTAAATGAAAGCAAAGAACTATTTATGAAGAACTAAAGAAAGCTATTGTTAGTAGTGATACAAAATGCTCAATCAATGCTTTTAAAAATATTTCTGCCTTTTTAGGACTGTCAAGAGGCAAACTTTCAGTGTATTCTGGACGCTAAGCACTTGCATTATATAATGATGTGTGTGTAGTTCTTGAACTTTAAAAATAATGTTTAGTTTATGAACTTTTCAACTTGAGATACAGCAGATTCTGCCTGTGGCAGAAAGTAAACAAAGTTAGAACCTGCAGCTTCATTAGATGCCTAGACTAAATACAGTTTGTTTTCTAACAAAGCAGTATGAATGCTGTTCATTCCCCAGCCTTTATATTCAGGGACTTCTGGTAGATTTATGGATCTTGAGTGTCTTTTTCTTTCCGTTTCTTTGTCTCCCTCCCTCCTTTTCATTTCTGCCATAATTTTGTATGACTCAGATATTCCACTATTCTCTCTTTAAAGTGCCAGTAGTGCTTGTAAAAAATGCCAGTGTAATGGACTAGGAAATTCTTGTTCCTTTTCTCTAGAAACAATCCAGGCTAGGCCCAGCATCATCATACAGATAAAAAAGCCACTATTTCTTACCAGTCTTAGCATATGAATGGGGAAGCTTTAGTGGCAAATGACTGCCCCTAATAATAGCAGAATTATGTTCAGTTGGGGGAGCCCTGCCTGAACGGGGCACAGGAGAAGATTGTTTCCCATATGGTTTCCTGTAAAGTGTACATGTGCTTAATTAAGAACAATTAACAAAATGCTCAGCCAAATATTTGGGATTTGTTACTGTCAAGGTATTCTTCTGCATAGCCTCTTGTGGTTTTCCATTCTGCACTGTTTGCTCTGCTCCTTTTCTCCATGAGAATAACTTTATGGATTTCTCCAGGTCAGTCTAACAGATCTCATGTAAAGAAACTAAGTTTGATTCAGATGGGCTCCTTGGTATAATCTATGCATTTATACCACAGTTTCTGCTGTTG
Source organism: Rhabdornis inornatus (assembly GCA_013397075.1). Taxonomy (NCBI): domain Eukaryota; kingdom Metazoa; phylum Chordata; class Aves; order Passeriformes; family Rhabdornithidae; genus Rhabdornis; species Rhabdornis inornatus. Next base: position 486,007 of record VWZS01009562.1, read on the forward strand.
ATGGTTTCTTTGGATGCAATTAGAAAGCATCCCTAAAAGGACCTGGAATCTGCAACACTGGCTCATTCCCAACATTTGTTATATCATGCCTTCTTCGGGGAGTGCAGCTGTGTGTCATCTTCACATATGTTCAGAATACATTATGAATGGATGTTGGTCTTTCCCAAAGAATGTGCAGCTCTTGTTTCTGTTTGTGATAAGGAGTAATTGAGATGGATAATAAACTTACAGGAATTAGTAATGGTGTATATCATGCATCTGAAGCAGTCTGATTTGTGTTCACTCTGCTCAGTAGCATCTTGCTTGTCAGAATTTGCAATGCCCATGATAATGGTTTTCCTTCCTTAAGGGGACTTTTGTACAAATTTCGAATCGTGCAAATTTATTTACAGGTCAGACTGCCTAATGCTTTGTGCGTTTTCCATGAATTGTTTTTAATCGGAGTTGAAATATGCCAAAAATCACAACAACTTTCTTCTAGTCTGCATTAATGATTATTACTCCAACTGATTGTAACAGGGTTCACTTGGGCATGGGGTAATGTCTGTATGATTGGGACTAGTGTTATTTACTGTTTTCATCAACGATAGATGAAGGTATTGAGTGCACCCTCAGCGAATTTGCCAGTGACACCAAACTGAGTGGTGCAGCTGACACATGTGAAAGACAGGCTGCCATCCAGAGGGATCTGGACAAGCTCGAGGAGTGGGCCATGGGAATCTCTGAGGTTCAACAAAATCAAGGGCAATGTGCTGACCCTGGGTTGGGGCAGCCTCCAGTATCAGCACAGGCTGGGGATGAAGAGATCAAGAGCAGCCCTGCTGAGGACTTGGGGTGTTGGTGTCATGAAAGGTGGGACATGACCCAGCCATGTGCACTTCACTCACAGCCCACAAAGCCAAATGTGTCCTGGGCTGCACCAAAAGAAGTGTGAGCAGTAGTTCAAGGAGGTGATTCTGCACTGTACTCTATAATTCTTTATTGTGAGGGTGATGGGGCACTGGAACGGATTGCCCAGAGAAACTGTGGCTGCCCAATCCCTGGAAATGTCCAAGGCCAGGTTGGATGGGGCTTTGAGCAACCTGGTCTAGTGGAAAGTGTCCCTGGTTAGAGCAGGGGAGTGGGAATTAGATGGTCTCTGAGGTCCCTTCCAACCCAGGCCATTCTATGATATCATTGTGATTGGCGCCTGGGCGAGTCCTGCTTTATAAATGTATCATCCTGAATCTCAAGCCAATAACTGGAAATGATTTGGCTTCTCAAGCTGGCCTGCAGTTTATTACTTTGCATGTCTGAACTTGAGGCAAGCCATTAGTTCTGAGGATGAGTGTTCCATCAGGAAACAGCTGCTTCTTACGAGCTGTCCCTGGCTGTGGTCAGTAAAAGTGGTGTTAAAAGAGGTGAAGCAAGTGTGCTACATGACTTACCTTACAGTGCTAAAACCCTCCAGAGTCACAGTCTACCAAGGCCTGTGTGAAACCTGTGTGAGTGGCTGGAGAAGTATGAATCATTGCTCATAATGAGGAGCCATAATTCAGGCAAATATAAGTGGTGACTCAGGGGACACTGATTGTGAAACAGAGAAAAGCAGATTAGTTTCAGAGGGGCCCAGCAACCTCCCTTCAGCAAACCAAGGAGTGGAAAATGGCACATTAAATGCCAAATGATCCAAAATACAAACTCAAGTTATATGCAGGATTTCAGATGCTGGATGAAAATTAGAAGGTTTCATAAATCAATACCAAGATTTTAGGAGGAGAAGAAACCATGAGGTTGAGATTAGTTTACAAAAGGCTTTTTTTGAAATCAGAGCATTGTGAATCAGGTTTATTGTTTGTGTCTCCAGTTACATAATTTACACCTTAGATTATCTGAATTACTTAATCACATCAAAAGTGTTTTGTTACACTTCAGTATTTATGTGGTTAATGGTGATCATCACAAATTCCTTCTCTTAATTTTAATGCTAAAAACACCCTTTCACCCACTTTGGTGCCCTCCCCTCGTTTTTTTAAAGCTGTGCCATCTATAGTTGTTCTTAATGACTGTCCAAAAGGCAGTCTCACCTAATTTGTCTAGATTTTTCTAATCCTTTGCTTTTGTTTTGACGTTTTCTAATAGATTAAAGACCTGTTTACTGTTATAAGACCTTCCTGCTCCAGCTTACATGTAATCCTTGTTCAAGTCACCTTTTAACTTTCTTGCTGCAATAAACTGACTCAACTGCCTTAACATGCCTGAAGTAATTTTTCTGGTACTCCTCTAAAATTTTACAGTTTTCATCAGCAGCCTAAAAGATGCATGGATGTTTGTCCTGTGCACATTATCACTTAATCTTGCTAATAACCATAACACCACCTACTTGCTCTCTCTTTACATTTCTTTGTAGGTTCAAAATCATGTTGACCTTCTAAGCTACAGACCTGCTTAGAAAAAGTCTTTCTATGACACCAGGATTGTTCATGATCCATTCTAGTTTGCTCCTTTCCAAAGTGTTCAACTATTACCTAGTTTCCCCTTTAAACAGATTTGTGTGCTTGGCTTAAATTAATTTAGTCAGGTCAAGTTTCCACATAATTGCGTCATCTCCATCGCTATTTATTGCATCCTAGATTTTTCAGATTAACCTACCGGTGAAGTGACCACTTCGTCAGTTACACGTTTTCTGCAAAATCATTGCCTTATTCCATCAAATTTGGCAGTGCAGTGGAGATCCTAAAAATTAAAGTTTTGTGCTGAATTTGTGAAAAACAGAGGAGGGTCTGTGAAGCAGACAGAAGGGCATGGTTCCATAGTGCCGATGGGTGAAATCTGACCTTTGCCCTCTCTTTATGGCAGTGGTGGGATGGTCAGTGGATGTGAAGCTTGTCATGGGGCAACAAGCACATGTGTAGGTTCAAGACACCTGCTGTCACCTGAAGCTGGCCCTTGCAGAGGTAGGAGAGGGTACTGGTGTAAGCAGGGAGCACTGTGGTGCTGCCCAGAAGAGGAATCCGGTGCTTGAGGAAGCTTAGGGAATCTGGGACACTGGCTAATGCAGTGGTTGGGATGTGGAAATGCCCAAGGGCTGAAGAAAGACCAGTGTAGGATTTCCTGGTTTAGGCTGCCATTAGCTCCACTGAACTGATCTGAGCTCATTTACCATCCTTGTATTTACATATTAAATGTGTCATGGGTCTGGGCTACATAATTAAACTAAAATGTAGCTGTTTGAGCTTTGCTTTTTTTGTCAAATGGTTGGGGTTTTTTTTATTTGTCAGTGTACTAAACACCCAAATCTATCTAAAAAAATATATTTTTGTTTAAGTTAAGAAAATAATTGCAAAATCCTGCTTTTTCCAATGAGAAGTTCTAACAGGAGATAGTCATAGCTAGAAACACCAAGCAAATATTTTAGAACAGCAGAAGAAACCTAGTGTTGTGTTACTTTGGGTACCATGTGGCAAAACTGGTTAGAATGCTGTTTGAGAGCTAAGCCTATATTTTCAAAGTTAAATCCTACACAGTTAGGCAGCTAATGCATTATTCATGTGGTACTATGGAGAGGTATAGATTTCTGCAGGTAGTTCCATATGGCTGGCCAGAGCAGTAGTATGTAGTCATTCTTGCTGTTGCTTGCCACGGGGAAACATGATCAGGATGGCATCCTGATGTTACTCACCAGTTTAGACCCCCTCCTCAGCTCTGCAGAAAGCGACCAGACTGTAAAATGCAAAAGGGGCATGGCAATGAGAAGATAATAATTTTTATGGAATTTTTTTATGGGAGGGGTTCAGTTTTGAATAACGCCATTTAATGCTTGTGTGTTCCTGTATTTGATATTTTTGTCTAATGATTATTCTATTTCGTAGAAACACTCTAGCAGAAATGTTTCTAAACCCGTATATGAAGAAGAAATGGATAAAAATACTAGATGGCCTTCAGCTGCATGGTTTAGAAGAAATTTTTGAAAAGTTACCAGGCTTGGCTTTTTCTGTGTTCCTTTCTGTTGATTTTTTAAATAATATCTTCTAAATAATAATGCATTATGATATAAATATAGACATTAACTCATGTTGCATGCCCTCTTTAAATTATTTGCTTGTTGAATTTGCTTTCCCAAAGCTATTTGTTATAAATATTTTGCTGGTGTCCAAGCAGTGTTCAGGTAAACTTTCTAATAATGTCTCTGAAGTCTGGCATAACAGGAGATTTGTTACGGTTATATAAAGGTGGGACTTAACAAAATTAAGGCACTGGGCTATGGAGCATTTGACTGTGAAGCTCGAATGTTCGGTAGGTGTCTTTACAAAAATGGTGTTGTAGGTTTGACTTCATGAACATAAAGGAAAATGCTACAAAAGCAGATTGTTGGAATATTTTATTGTTTGTGAAGACTGCTTTTCTTAATGGCATGGAAACTGGGTTACTTGTGTCCCCCAACATTCTGTTCTCCGCTAATGTCCAAATTATTTTAATTTTTACATAACCTTTGATTTCATGTACTTCTCTGAAAAAATGCCAGGAATAATTTTAACTTTAAGGCTAGAAAGGTATATTTTTTTGTCAGTATAGTGTCTAGCACTCTGTAAGGTGTGTGTCCTGGTTTAGGACAAATTTGGGGGAAAAGCTCCGAAGGAGCCCCCAGAAAGCAAACCCCCACAACTCCTCCCCTCACCACCGCGTTCAGGAAGAATTTACAGAGTTTTCATAGCTGACATTTGATGGCATTAGAGCTAGATTGCAAGAATTAATAAACATTGTGTTATTAATAAATTTCCTCACTGATCAGCAAAACATACCACTTTAGTTGCCTACAAAGTGGCTGCCAGCAGTTCAGATAATCAGATTGTAAGCATCAGTGTCCAGTGATCTACTCTTGGCCTGCTTCAGAAGATGATCTAGTCATATATAAAGCAAACACTAAAAAAAGACACACATTTAAAAATGGACAATGGAATTTAATATACAGTATGCTGTACATGAAAATGAATTCACCAGTACTCACATTTAATTTTTTGACAAATACTGTGCATTCAACTGTAAACTCCATGAAGGTGAGCTACATGCTGCAGTTGGCATCTTCTGGAAATCCTGCTGAAAGTGATAAAATGTACTCAAAGGTGTTATTGAAAGTTGGCAAGAAAGCAGAAAGACATTACAAGGAAGTATTATTCCAGATATGTGAACATGATGGATTCATCTGTGGAATATAAAATTAGGTTTTTGTTTAGGTTCTTTTTTTCTTTTTGGCCAACCCATTAAAGAACATACAGAGGATAAGTTATATAGGCAGAAAAAAAAGAGGAAGGCAGTCAGCATCAATATTATTGTTCGAGTTTTTAAGTGCTTTTTTGTTCTCTTTGGTTTATTTAAATTATTTTTATTCTTGCAACTGAAGAAGTCTTCAACTAGGTTAACTGTATTAATCAGAGACAGTGATCGAAGAATCAGAAGAGGGAGGATAAGAAATCCCCACTGCTTCAGTAATAATTGATTTGTGATAATGAGCAAAGCATACTGTAAATGCAAAACAAAAATGCATGTGCATTTGGGACATTTTAGAGAAGCTGCTCTAGCTGGTTTCTGTAATTCTTTCTCTCTTCATGATCACTGCTGAAACAACTCTGTGTCCCTGTGTTTATTACACGAGGGATAGTTCTTCATAATTGTTACTGCCCAGGCATTGTTAGTTATTTATATAGTAAAGTAGCACTAGAATTTCCTACAATACATTAGAAGTTAAAAAAAAAATAAAATATCAGAATGTAATAATATTCAATGTGGAAGTACAATAGCTTTCTTTAGGAATAAATGATAGTGTTTGATAATGTAGGACAATAGTGTGCTCTATTTGGGTAATCTGTTCTTGTGATATCTGTCAACATGTATTTAGGGAAACAGAAAATATATCTAGCTCTAATTTCTAAAATATCAGGTTTTGTTACAGAAACATAATATATATGTATCTTTTAATGGCTAAGGTACTGTGTCCATAATTACTACAGAAGAATATTTTTTGTTCATTTAAATAAAGCCAAAGCATTTAAAAACTTTAAATATCATAGATACTTTGTGAAATAAGTTTGTCTTTTTTTTCCTTCTCAGCAGTCAGACTTAGGTTCCTTTGAGTATGCATGTTTATCTCTTGACATTTTGGCATTAGAATAGCACAGAGATAGATGTGGCTGTACTGAAGTTACCATGCCCTGCCAGTATGTGTGTATTTTTTTCCTAATATGTATTGTGCTGCATGGACTGGCCAGCAGCACGTGTGAGTGTGTGCATAATGGATCCCTCTTTTTGTCTTTTCAAATATTCTCCAAGGATAAGTCTTTTGCTGCATGTAATTATAATATCCAGAACATATTTTCTCAGTGACCCTAAATGTTGCAGATCTTTTTATTCTTGTATTCTTGTGTCAGCCAAGGGATATCTAAGCTTGAGGGCACAAATACATGAAAAATATGTGCTTCCATAATTCTCATTTTGTCCTTCACTCTTTAATGTCTCAAAAAGTTTCTCAATAAGTGAATAAACAAAAGCATGACTGTTAGTTGGTTCCATCTGAATTAAGCTGCAGTGAGTACATATAGAGTATTAAATCACTTATTCAAGGATGCTTGTAGATAATCATTTGTCAGTTGTGTTGACTTTGGCTCTGATGAGAGGAAAACTGACTTTGACTACAGTGCAAAAGTGTTCTGCATCCTCTAAATACTGCAGTTGAAAAAGTTAAGACACAAAAGAAACTTTGTTAATGAATATTGAATTTATGTTATCAGTCTCACTGAATTAAAAGGAAGATTTAATAAGGCAAGGCCAGTGTTAAATGGTTATTTAGCATATTTAGAAAGAAGAAGATGGATAATTACTATTTTTTTCTGTATACTTGGCTGAAGTGGCTTTGGATTTCAAAGAGTTACAGAAAGAAAACACCACAGTTCTAAAGAAATTCTACTGTGAAGGGTAGACCAGCAAGAAGTTTAATGATGCTTACAGTTTACATGCAATTGTGTGCAAGTTGCACATAAATTGTAAGAAAAGTCAGATGCCAGTGAAATGGTTAATATTTACAGAATTGTATTTTTGGATACAGAACTGTTGGTCTGGAAAATGAAATTCCATTTTTAATTTCTTAATATGTATGTTCCCTCTGCTCTCTGAATTTTATATTTAGTTCAGTACACATGACATGGATGCTAAGTTTACCTAAAACAATTATCAATCTTGCCAGGCTTGACAAGGTTAGGTGAATAGCTCTGACCTTTTGCAGTGTCATTTAAAATTGAATATATCTCATGCTGCAGTGTTACAGATATCAGACATGAAGAGTAGTTTTGATTCCATCTTAAACTTCACCATCATGTGCTGAAAGTAGATCTCTGTTCCAATAGGATTATTTTGTGTTTAAAATTCATGTGTGATACTTCAAAAATTTTCATAAATTTTAATTTGTTTGGTAGTGCACATACATTCATCATATATATAGCATCAAAGATATTAGGACATAATGAATGAATCAGCATAGAATTCCCAGATATCATAAGTTGTATAGTAGTTATACAATTGCAGGGAAGAAGTTCTGTGATACTGTGAACATCTGAGAGTATAATAGTTATTAATGCTCATTAACTTGGTAAGACATATATTTTGAAAACACAAAGCAAATTGGATCAAACACTGTTTTTAATAGACATTTGTGAAACATTTTTATTTCATTTTAAGGAGATTTGGTGGTTTTTTTTCTAAATTGTCATTTTCTTCATAGATGGTCCATTTGCTCTGATGTTTCCACTTTTGAGGTTTGAAAGATCAAAACTGAAAAAAACTCATAAGTTTTCTTTGTGCTGAAAATTTACATGATATTGCTGAAGGGACACAAGTCAGCTCTTGTTTGCTGCAAGATTTCAGGGTCTTCTTTCTTTATGTATTGAGAATACTCTAAAATTTGGAAAGCAAGTAAATCTTCTCATTATAGAATGGTTTTGGTGAGCATGATAGGAAACTAAAGTGGCAGCTGTGTAAAAGCAGAAGCTCGAGGTGTGCCCCAAATGTTCCGCAATCCTTTACAGTTTTAGTAGGGTCCAAACCAATGGTTAAATCATATGTGTGCTTGTAAACATTTTGTCCAAGACTAAATCTCATCTGAAATAAAAACCATTCTGTGTACAGTGGAGGCCTACAGGGGCAATGGCACTGATTTTTGTTGGTCTGCTGAATGATTTCTGTGATGCTGCAGGATTGCTAATGGAGAAGTAGCCAAGACTATAATCTCATTTGGGTGTGTGACTTCCTTCCATTTAAAGGCTTCCTCCTTAGCATTCCACAATCTCCCCACTTCTTCCTTCCCTAAGTGCTAGTACATTTTGTAAAACTTGTTACTATCAGAGGTAAAGGTGTAGTTTTTCTTCAGTTATTCTTCCATTTCTTGCACATTGTCCAAATCTATTAGAAGATAACATTTTTTATTGGCCTCTGGGTAGAAAATGAATAAGGATTGTTAGTAGTGCAAGGTACTTATGCAGCCAGAGGATATGTTTTTGGAAGCTGCTCCCCACATGTATGTGTTATCAGGAGAGATATACATCCTGAAATTTGCTTCTATGTTCACTGATGTTAGAAACGTGAAAAATCACCGTATGTGTTTGTGAACAAAATTATGAAAACAGTGCTTTAGATCTATTCAATTTTGCCTGTATCTGTGAAAGAATCTACACTGACTACAGTTGGTTGTTATTTTTCAAGATAATTCTAGATCCAAGCTAAGATTGCTTGGGTGCTAAAATTACTTTCACATCTAAATAAATAAGATATCTTTGCAAAAGGGGTGAAGAAGGGCATGAAAGACTGTATTTAGTACTGGATTGAGCTCTTCTTACAAGACTCATTCTGAACTGTCTTGTAGTACTGTACTCAATCGAGCTTTGAGTGCCAGTGCAAGTCTATGTTTCTTATAAAACTAAAAGCACCTAGTGATGAAAATCTGATTGTTGGGTTGTATCTTTCCTGTTATATTTTGCTGTCTGGGTTAGGCTGTGTTTCTTTTTCATATGGTGTAAGAAGACCAGGCGCTGGTCTTTCGTGTGGCACATTTTGTCACCAGAAGGAACAGCTCTGGGTAGGCTGTTTTCTTCCACGTCTGAAGGGTGGAAAGGATGGTGACAGGGGAAGTGCAGCCATTGCCACAGCAATTTATTAGCCAGTGTGCTTTTTCCAGTGCTGTTTGGATATAGGCAGGGAGTAGGTTTTCAGCCTTGATGAATATGTAGCCATAATTATTTTCTCTCAGCCACCATCTTGACTAGAGATTTCTGTTTCTTCTAATCTTGGTGCCTCAGGCAGAGCAGTGCAGGGAAGGACAGTGTGTGGTGAAGAAATCACCAGTGCTGCCATCTAGTCATCCTTCTGCCTTGTCCCAGGCAAGTGGCAGGGGGACATGCAGGCCATCCAGGTAATAGGCAGCATCTGTGGTTTAGTCCAGTTGTGGTTTAGTTTCCAGCTGTCGTGGAAACTCCACTGAAGAATAAACCTGACAGGATCAGATAGCTGTGGTGTTTCTCTAGTGCCCCCTCCCCATACTGGAGAACTGAATTTTGTTATTCTGGATTGCCCCTCTCTACTTTGCATGAGCCCAGGGGGCTGGAATGCCCACCTTCAGCATGTGGATGATAGACGTTCTGCAAATTAGCATTTTCCCAAGTGAAAGAAATGCGCCAATGTCAAGAATAAGTCTTGCTCACTGATTGTTCTATAATTTATTAAAAGCCTATGTGTATGCAGTTAATTCCTACCAAAAATTACATTTAATGTTAAAATAGTTCCTATCTAGAAATAAGACTCCCTTTTATATTCTCTGGATTTAAAACACTGAAAGAAGAGAGTGCCTTGCATAATTAACAATGAATTTACCTTCCCCTCACGTGTGGTGTGTGTTAATATTATATTATTCTGTTCAGGACATGAGCTGCATGACAAAAATGCCTCTCTGGTTATAGGGAGGGTTAATTTTTTTCACTTTGTTGTTTTCTTACATATGGATTTGTTTGTTTGTTTGTTTGTTTTTCCGAAAAGATAGATAAGTCTTTATTTATTTATATTTTAGAAAAGGTGTGGTTAAATGTGTCTATCTGAAATGCTATCTTTCTAAAAGCAATTCTGTATAGTAGATAGAAATATATTACTGGATGTATAGTAAATCCCTCTTACAGTATTTGAGTTTCAGAATGAAATAGTAACCAAATACTTGATGAGCTCATGGATTCTGGATCTTGAGGGTCATATGTCTGGTGTCTGAAAATCATTGGCTATTTAGAAAGGGTGTCTTGTAGTGATGGAGATAGTGCTGGTGAGCTTTAATTAGTATTTCAGTAAGTAAAAGGTTTTTTTCAGAAGCTTTTGTAGATTTCTTCCACTTAAATAATATTTTGGGACTAGAACAGAATGAACATTAAGGAGTGATACGTTGAATAGTCTTGTACTGCTAACATGAATGGTCTTCCACTGTGCAAAATCCCCCATTTTGTTTCCTTTGCTAGGTTTTCTTTTGATTACAGATGGCCTGTGTGATAGTTGCTATAGAAACCAGACCATTTTACTTCAGTCTCTCTCTGTTGCTATGGTGTGCAGAGAGCTGCTATGTGTAAAGTGTCATTTAGATTTTTTTGTGATACCCCATGTAATAGTTAACTTGCAGTCAATACTCTCTAACAGCAGATAATGTGACATGCTAATTAATGTGTTCTGCCACCAACTGTTGGATTCAACAGTTTGGCAGAAATTAGTTGCAAAGTTAATTTAATGGCAGATAAAGCTTTCTTTAAATGCTCTAATATTAGAAGAAAATAACTCTATTAACTCACTGTTAGGCGGAATTGTTTTTCCTGCCGTTGCACGCTGAGGACAAGTGTATAGAAGGCACCCAGAGCTTCTGAAGACAGAAACCTCAGGTCTGCAGGGAGGCTAAGCAGCCAAAGAAGCTGGTTTTGCAACCTGCAGTTGCCAGTGACAGCTGTAGCCTTCCGGCAGCTCCCCAAGGCGGCAGCAGTCGGGGCGCTGGGTGTGAATGAGCTGGAGCGCAGCTGTCCCGGCCTCCAGCCTCCATCCTGCTGCCAGCCTGAAATAAAACCTGTCTGGGGTGGGGTGTTAAGACTTGTAACACTGCCGTGGTGCAGTCTTCAGAACTGGCTTTGGCAACTAAAAATTAAATCAACTTCTATAAGACTTCCAAAACTAAATTTTCAAGACATGCTACAAGGGTGACATGAATGAGTCCTCAGTGGAGATGATGATCCTGTCCTTATCCCAAGGTGAAGACGAGATTATTTTTCATGCAGAATAGTTGTATCTAGGACAAAAACCTTACGTGAAGCAGGTTAGTGAGGTTACCTAATACATACTATGCCAAAATGTTCAGTGATCAGTTGCCTGCTGCCAGACTTGGTTAGTAATAGCTCCTACTTAATTTATTTTGCTCCAACCCCAATTGCCAATGCAGCGTAAAAGTACCAGAGCTTGCCCTGGATCTGCAGTGTCAGGAGGAGTCCCCATGTTAGGAGCAGGGTGGCTCTTTGCCTCCCCTCTGGGGTGACCAGCCCCTGGAGGGGCTGTCCAGGGGGGATCAGCAGTCAGGATTGGTTTGCAGCCACTGCTGGCTGGCACAGCACCTCAGCCTGCAGCACTGCCATGTTCCCCTAGAACACTCTGTGCTAATGAAGAGAGTTTCATTTGTTCCCAAGTATTGTTATCCCAGAGAGGCTCCAAAACCCTCCTTCCACTTTCCGTGCACAGTTTAGGAGTGTTTAGATGATGCTAGCTACATCCTGAAGCTTCATCAACCCCCTGCTCTGTGACCTGTCTCTCCAGATGGGAAAATGGTACCATCAGGGTGCATCTGTGTATGGCTTTGGTAGTTATTTCAAGGGAGAGACTTTTGAGTTATGAAACAGAACTAATTTTGAAGCAGAAAATCTTAATGACAGTCCCTTTTCAGATGTGGAATCTTTAATATTATTTAGCCTCCAGTAAAGAAGAATAAAAAAGCTTGTTCCACTTAGAGGAGTTCTTGGAAAGTGGTATGTGCTCTCTGGAAGTGCAATGAGATATACTTTTGTAAACATCAGGATCTCCTTGTCAGATGTGAAATGTTCTTTAAGATTTTTAACCTCCAGTAAATAATAATAAAGAAAACTTTTTTATTCTGATGAGAGGAATTCTGGAGAAGTGATGTGTGCTCTTCAGAAGTACAACAAGATAAACATTATCATCCCTCAGTGTCCTGAACAGACCAAAGTCCACCCTCCAGAAGTCCAAGGCAGAGGTTTTTTTGACCCCCTTCTTTATTTCACCCAGAATCAAAAACCCTTTATCATTTTGTAGCTGCTGTGCCCAAGATGTGCTCAGAGCACCACATCTCCCACCAGCCCTTCTCTGTTTGTGAACAGCATGTCTAGTGGAGCACAATCCCTGGTAGGCTTTCCTGCCAGCTGTGTCAGAAATTTATGTTCCATACACTCCAGGAACTTCATATACTTTCTCCTCTTCACTCTGCTGAGTTTCTAGCAGTCCTCCAGCAAGTTAAAGTGTCCCAAAAAAACTTCATCTTGTTTTTTTCCAAGACAATAAATATATGAAGTTAAATGTGGTTAATTTAATTTTTACTTAATGTGATTTACAGTGCTGAAGTTGGGTAGCACAGATGCCCATTACCTGCCATCGGAGCAGCTGAATCAGGAGGTAGTCATGGCACTTACACTTTCCACTGTTTTTTGGGTTTTTGTAATCACTTATTTTTTGGTTTTTGCAAATGAGCCTACTTTGTTCTTGTAATGGAGCCTAAACCTTAATAGTTGAAGCTTCTGGTTTCAATCTCGTGCCTTTGTTTAGAAAAAAACACGAATTTTTGCATCTTGGAGAAACATTAGATCGCAGAACTATTAGTGCAAAGCACAATTCCTGATTCTGTGAGAGAGGGCTCTGTCTATCATGTTGATCTGTCTATCACTGGCTTCTAGATTGCACCTTTTCCAACACACATTACAGATGGCACTGGCAGGGTTTGTATTTCTTGTGCGTAAGTTGCTGAAAGAATGGGAACTCTTGGTCACAGTCTGTAAGGCCCGTGGGTGTGCTCTGTTGTATTCTAATAATATGGATTTTCACAATTGAAATACTTTGTTAATATTTACAAAGGAGAGGATAAATTCCATTAAGGAGCCAATACTATATTGCAGATCCTCTAACAGTAAAGTAAATACGCATTTCAACATAATTTTTCATATTAAAAGTTGAAGTCTTGCTTAACTAGTCTGCTTAATTAAAAATTAAATCACCCAAGGCGCTACAGCATTGAGAAAAGCTGTTTAAGCTGTTTGTGTAAGAGTCAAAATTGAAATGGAGGGCAACATATGTTTTTGTTCTACCTCATTCATAGTTTTTTCTGTTACTGTTGTATGTGAGCTAATGAAAATGAAAGACCTCTAATCTATATAATTGAGCCTAGTCATCCAAGATGTATTGAGAATCTGACATCTGGAAACATCAAGATATATTAATTTTGTTATTTTAAATGGTTATGGTTTAAAGGACACTACTTAGACACTACTAAGACTGCTATGCTGTGTTTATGGTTTGGACTGCTTTCAAAATCAATCTTTGTCTTAAAATGTATGTCCATGTGGATAGTATTAAACATAGATATGCAGATAGATGCTCATTCGTTATCAAGTAATACGTAATCCAGAGATTGTTATAAAAAAGCTAAGTTTTTTTTTTTAATAAGTCATAATTAAGTTCCTTTTTGTATTGCTGTTATCTAGGAGAAACAGAAAACTCATAGTAACCATAGAAGTCACAGTTCATTACTGAGTCACACGTAATGTGTTCTTAAGCAGGAAATGTTACTTGCACCATGCTAGCAGAAATAATTTTCAGTTATTGACTGGACTGCATTTAATTGTATTATTTCAGGCATGTCTTGATAATTTTGAGTATAGTTTTGCTTTTTGTAGTTATGTAGCAACTAATGTAGAAATTAACATAGTCTTTACAGATGAAGTATTTTTCATTTAGTTTTTATAGGTTGAGCCTGTGTGTAATATATTAGTTTTTAAGTGACTTTTTAAAACACCTGAAAGCCAACAAAACAAATTGAGGTTTTTTAAAAGACCCTTAAAATGCCTCCTAAAGGTTTGAAGACTCTAAGACCCTTTCCCAAGTCTTTATATTTTATGTACAAGACTGCTTCTTACAGAGAATTCCTTTATACCTCAAGGAAGGCTGTTGCATTTCTGTCTTTCTGGTTGTCTTTATCCCTCTTCAGCAAAAGTGAGACATCTCTTGCTTCTGTGGTTGTGATGAGCTGTATTGGCTTTTAAAATCTCAGCTAATATTGCTGTAAATTTGGAGTAGGACTGCAGGATGTCTTTGTAAGGTCAGAAGAGGAGCAAGAGCTTATTGGTGCCACTTCAGGGAGAGGCATCTCTGTCTGGTTGCAAATTAGCATGGAAATAGCCTTAATTTTTTTTTTTTCTTAAAGAAAGGTTAGACTCAAAATAGCACCCTAAGAGCAAAATCACAAAATCATGCCCATGTGATTTGTGGGGTTTAGGTCAGTGTTTACTGCAGGCAAAGTATTACCAGTAGTGCAGGGATTTTATTTTTAAGAGATGCTTTATGTAGCAGTGCTTTATAATTAACTGTAGGTAAGGTAGGTTTCTTTTACATTTGCCTCAGTAGGGTACAAGATGTGGTGTTGGGTATACATGTATTTCTAGAAGTGGAAGTTTCTCTGCTGAGGAGTTGAGTCAAAGTGCAATGAAGCTATTTGTGAAATTATGTTTATTGTATCTTTGCTGAAAATGGTTGTAAGTCTAGATCATTTGCTTCTGAGTGTAGAATTGACTTTAGTGGCTCAGCATGCTGTGAATATTAACTGAACAGCCTTTTTATCAGTTTGTTGATTAATATGTTTTATTTATTATTAGTGATAGAGTTCTGGTTGATTTTACTAATGGCTTTCTTCTGTCCTTGT